>BQKZ01000340.1:138343-169070 GCA_036244855.1 Temnopleurus reevesii
ACAACATTGCAGGACTGCATGAGACTGGTCTCATTCAGTCGCACAACGGTCGTACGATGCTGCACAACATTGCAGGACTGCATGAGACTGGTGTCATTCAGTCGCACAACGGTCGTACGATGCTGCACAACATTGCAGGACTGCATGAGACTGGTCTCAAACAGACGTACAACTGTCGTACAATGCTGCACGATTTTGTATCACTGCAGGATACCAGCCTCTGACCATGGATGTAGGTCCCTATCGCTCTTATTATTCTAATGATTGGTTAACGTTCATTTGTTTCTGTGTTTGTATAATAAAATGTGAAAATAAATGCAATAAATATGAAATGAAATGATTTAAAGAGTGATTCTTGAACTGTAACATTGATCCCTACACCAAAGATGACATCATTTCAATGACGTACCGATACTTCATGTCATATCATATCTATGTATATTGCTCATGTAATATGTCATCGGGGCTTAATACTTCTTTTGTCATGGCGTTAATTCACAATCCTTGGTTGGAGAAATATGAGGTGAATAAGAAAGGAACATGATGGGTCCATGAAGAGCAAAGAGCAATGTTACATTTCGACCTAGATTTCAACCTTTTCTCCAATTTCCTGAATTTCTGAATCTGATTGTCTTAATCTTTCTATCCCATAATACACCACCCCTCTTACTTCCGGGATAGTTATCCCATCCCCCTCTAAAATCCTGTCAGCTGTTCACCGTCGCCCTCTTAACTTTGAGTGTTATTACTTACGATCGAAAGTAAAATTTAGTGATTGGAACACAAGTGTAGTGGTTTATATGGGGAGGATGGGGCCTTAGAACTGTTTCCTTTGTAACTTGGTAAAGGAGTGATGAGTTTTTTTTATATTTATCAGCCGTGACATTTTCTTGGATCTAAACCTTTAACAAGGATAAAAAAAAGAAATGGGTTTTTAGCTTCCATTTGTCTTTGGAAAATAGATAACATTCAAGCAGCCGGTACTATTATTGATAACTATATCAAGATATACATCAACTTATTTTCATTGATTTAAAAGAGCTATGATTTAATAGGACGGTTTACTAATAGATTCACATAAATTCACTTTTCTTACCAATTAACGTAGTTACCTGCTATTTCTAAAACCGATTACTAACCATTATTGAACTTACAATACTTGAAATTGAGTTCGCATACATTCCTTGTTGCTATGTCGGGCAATCTTTCGGTTGTCAAGAAAAAACCTTTAGATCACGTACATGTTATTTGCAACTATCAGTAAACCCGCACATTGCTTATTGAACCAAAAATAATCACGTCGGTCTAAATGAATGGTTTATTTTTGTAATTTCAAAATAGGTATAAACATACACCTTGATATTAACATGAAATCTACTTCTAGTTTTCAACTCCAAAGTGCAGAGTAATATCTTTATGAAAGACTTCTGTCGTCTCTTTTATGAAAAGTAGAATTTCTTTTACATATTTAATTAAGACAAAAATGAGCAATTCAACGTGGGAAATATCCGTAAATATTTTTTTTCAAAGTGCCTGTAATTTTGCTCGGAGAAAGTATATTGTGGATAATTTGCTCTAAATTACTTTTGAAGTACAAAATACAGTATAAAAATTTGTATTAAAAAATATACTGAGAACATTTGTAAAAACATCATGGACTGTTCAAAGAGCAAGACGGTCCGACATTCTTCATACCTTGGAGCCATCCATGTGGACAACATAAATGCTAGCACTTGCTTTATACTGCAATTTGATAGTTTGACTTGTCTTTGTGAGTCTGTCTCTGAGCAAAAATAAACAAAAATGCTCAAAATCGGCATGTATTCCTATTACCGCCTATGTGGAATTTCCAAAATACATCAATAATTGATTTAAGTAGATTATTTTGTTTTAACATGCCATACACCATCATAATCGTTTTACTGATAATGATAATGACAAACAATAACTATTATAATGATGATGAAAATATTAACAATAACAATAATAAGAATCTTAATAATTATGATAACAATCATCAGAAACCAATCCTAATAAGAAACGAATGACAATGCCGGTAATAATGAGGCCCTTGTATTGACTGGTTTCCCTAAAATAAGATTTGTCAAAAAACGTCGGTCAATCTGGTAAATAAAACTTAAAAGGGAGTGGAAAACGCCAAAGGATATTTTGATTAGTTTTCAGATGCTTGCATTGATTAAAATCGCAAAGGTTACACGAACACATAAAAAATAGAAGATACGTAAATAATGAACAGTCAACGAAGACAAAAAAGCATTAAACAAACCTTGAAATGAACATAGACCATGTCATTGCAATAATTAATCACAAATGTTACAGTAATTGTTTTTCCAAGAAACTGAAGCAATACAATATTTATGTATCACCGGTACACTTACAATTAAAGGAGAACTCCACGCCAAAATATATTGCTTTGAATGAAAGCGCAAAAAATCAGGCAAACAGATCAAAAAATGTTTGAGCGAAAACGGACAATAGATAAGAAAGTTACGAATATATGAAAAATGTTAAAAATAATTCAAACAGTTATATTTCTGGCAAATTGACAACTTTGGATCACATGACATGACGTGGTGATTACGTATGTCCGTCCCTTCCCTTCCATAGGCTTATCATATCACATTGCTTTTTCAACCCTTGCTATTTATCTTTAGGGCAATATATATTCGACAATTAAGACCAAGGAATGTATAACTTCAAAATAAGTCTTGTATAAAAGATGGAATGATAAATTACTACATGAATATGATTTTAATGAATAATTAATGATAATACGATATATTCTTATAATGAAATGTTCTAATTAAGTGAATAAAACTATTTTCAACATTATGTTAGTGTCGCATCTAGTTTCAACGATTTCAATTATGCTATTAATTGATTGTATAGATATGAAAATTAATTCATTTTTCTTTTATGTCATATTGTTTTAGTGAAATTTGGTAGGTTTGTTATTGTTTCTCAATAGCTATTTTCTATTACTACTCAATACTAAAATGAAAAACAACATTCCTTTACCAAAATTAATAGTGGTTAGCCGTAATTTTGCTGACGTGACAGCGTAATTATAACACAAACTACATAATTCTTATCAAACGCAATGCGTGTCCGACAGTCTTTGGTACAAGGCAAGAATATATTCACTTGATTTTTATAATTTTGATATTGATAGTACCTGCACCTTGTATTTGTACTTTCCAAATTGCCTGTACACTCCATCTGTGTACAGTTCTCCAAACTGGAGGAACTCAAGGAGAAGAAGAAGAAGAAGTAAATGGCTTGATTTTTAAGATATCATAATTAATAATTCAAACAATATTTTGGAAAAGATGTAACGCACTAATGGGTAGTTGATCTCTCAATACATATCGCTTCATTTATTGTCCTTGAATACAGCCCCTTGAACATAATAAAAGCTTTCTACTACAATAAATCCAACAATGGGTCATGAACATGATTGAATATTTAAAATGATTGACTCTTCGCACGATTCATAACACCACACTCATCAAACAATTCCAAATTGATCTAAACAACGTTATATCTCGTATATTGGCACGAGACGAATTATACCATTCAATTTCATGTTTTTATATCTTTTCTTAATTTGCCCCCTTGTCTTCAATAGTTCACCTAGCCCTGGGTCTAGCCCTCAGACGATGGGTTCTAACAGGTGTTGTCTGATGCCTCATCTTGGGACACTCAGATAAAAGATTCAATATTCACTCTTCATATCTTGACAATATTGATGGTGTTGAATGATGTCTATACGAATGCATCATCGTATCAAAGAGACAACTCTTATCGGCTTATTGAGGCTTTGCAGGGGGGCTCCAATAACACTACAAACTGTGATGGAGATGGAGAATGAAAGAGAGAGGGGGAGGGAACGAGAGAGAGGGGGGCGTGGAGAGAGAGAGAGAGAGAGAGAGAGAGAGAGAGAGAGAGAGAGAGAGAGAGAGAGAGAGAGGAGGGGTAGGGAGAGGGAGGGGCGGGAAGGGGGAGGGCAGAGATTAGATTTAAGGCGCTCATCAAGTATATTTATGGTGGATGCCAAAAAATGGAAGAGAATTGGAGTAGGCCTATGCTAATGAACATGAAGTATTACATAATTTCGAAATATACTACTATTTTCTGAGCCAGAATCTTGTTTAAATGCATCATGGATGTCATTCTGTCACTTTTTCAAAGAACAGTAATAAAAATGATGATAATAATAATGACGATGACAATGTGAATGATAACTATAAAAGCTCATTTTCATATATCTTTTTTGTCTTTGATCAACCTCTGTGTATTGATAGCAAAAAAAAAAGAAAACAAAAAAAGAAATGTTCAACCAGCCCCTTAGTGGAGGGGTGCACCGGGGTATATGCTGGCTGGATGAAACTATTTACGATGCTGAGTCGACAATCACATCTTCCTTATTTTATGTATGTGCGAAAGGGTAAATGGATGTATATGCGTTTTGTGTGCCAGTGTGTGTGTTTATGTGTAATTTTGATTGATTTATTATTCAGGTATTTTTTTATAATCCTGCAATATGATAACTGTTTTATGAAAGACATGATGGTTTTATAATGTTCTTGATTTGACTAATTTGTGTTTTGTTATATGTATGTTTGTGTTTTGTAATTTTGTCTGTCCTTTATTCTATTTTACATGTCCGTCTTCGCAGGATTATAGTTACTATAGCATAATAATTGCTATTGTAAATGTTGTCGCCGTTATCATTATTATAATTTTTTTTTTTTTACAAAATCAAGTATTTTCCAATCAACAAATTTGTTTGTTTTTTTGGTTTTTTTTAATGTGGTATAAACAAAAAATGTTATTTCACTGGGTCCATAAGCAATACAAGCTTTGCTTTTAATTTAGGTTCCCCCACTTTTGTTATCTTTTTTTTTGATTAATTCTTATTAATTTTTCGATTTTGTGTAACTATTTCTTGATTGATATGTATTATTGTCATATATGATTTGTTATTGTAAACGAAAGTGGAAAAATAAATTCAAATCAAATCAAATCAAAACACCTCATACATATTCATGTGTGGAGTTGGTCAGCCTCCTTATGAGAGAGTTGTGTAGTTAACGAGAGTAGCTTTGTAATGAGCGAGTGGTGCCGGACTGCTGTAGTTGTAACTCTGGCCATGTCATCTTATATATCCTGTATGAAAGCAGGATACCTGAATACAGGTGGGGTCACACTGATACAAGGCTGTCAATCATAATCATACCTAGCATTATAGATGTCTACAACTTAGTCACTAATTAATAACAATTTGTAAGAGTGGAGGATTGAGAGCAAGGAAGATGTTAGAGCTGATGATCACCTGATAGATATCATTCGAATGAAGCATTGAACATGAGATGTATAGGGTCAAAGCCTACAAATGCAATAATGGTGAATTTAATAAGGATATCAATCAGTTAAAAAAGCTAGGATGCGCATCAAATTTGATGTACCAAATACGCAGCATAAGAATAACACTTAGGGGACGCAAGAATGGCAAACGAGTAAAAGGAAATGAGAAGGGTCGATATAGAAAATTTGCAGTTTTGAGAGTTCAAAATCATCCATCAAACAAGCACAATGACGTAATCACGTATCTCTATGTAAAAAGTTTGTGAAAACAATATCATCCAAATCTACCAAATGCTGAGTGTGATGGCGCGCAAAAAAAATAATCGCTAACTTACTATCGGAATCTACGAATGATCACTATATTAAGTCACCAGACATGCCAGAACTTACCCTATCATATTAACCTCTCCCTTATATTTCCACATCACTTTTTATACTTGTAGATGAAATCTGGGCAATTACTGAAACAATGATATTATCAAAATCTTACAAATGGGATGGGTCGTGTTTTCTGTGTGTTAGGGATAAGCGCCCGACAGAGAGAGAAAGAGAGAGAGAGAAAGAGAGGGAGAGAGAGGGAGAGGGAGAGGGGGGGGGGTGTATCTTTTGGTAGTGTGTATGAACGCAGTCAAACCCCATGAAGTCATCACCTATCTACCTGCACTTGACTTTCATCCGTCATCATAAATTGACCGGGTGTACATTATAATCAATTCCGGAAGATTCGGCAATTTCTACAAATCCAATTCAACAAATAGGCAGCGCCGCAGTGTCTGCTCGTTATCCCCCTCTCACCCGATCATTCCAGGGTTTTCGAACCTCTTTATTGTTTGAGCTGTAGTAATTTGAAAAGAGCAGAATCGAAAACAATGCATCCAATAATGTGTTTGTCTCATCAAATTGTGGCTTCAAATGTAATTGAAATAAAAAATAGTATCATGAACATATTGCACAAAAGATTGCTTGAAAAATAAATGATTTTTGCTAAAGCTATAACCTAAATACTGAACCTATATTTTCTTTCTTGATAAAGGGCACCTTTCTATGCGCAGAATTAGATGAAGAATTCATAATTTAATTTTTGTGTATATTTTTTGTTAGCCTTTTGTCAAATCTCGGAAATAACCTCACACATGCACACATGAGTATTTTTTAGTACACATAGTATTTTTTATGTAGGATGTGTTCCCCAAAGATCGATTTTATATTATGTATATCTTGTATCTCTGATCGACTGTTGCAGCCTTCTTTCCCTCTGTCCTATACTTCCTCTCTTATTGTTCTTTTTTATTATATAAAGTATGTATCGTATATGTATTGTATTTTCTTTGTTGTTGTATTTGTCGGCGCATCCAACACAAGCTCTGCTTCTGGATCTGCGCCATTTTCCTTCAATTTGTCTACGTA
Source organism: Temnopleurus reevesii (assembly GCA_036244855.1). Classification (NCBI taxonomy): domain Eukaryota; kingdom Metazoa; phylum Echinodermata; class Echinoidea; order Temnopleuroida; family Temnopleuridae; genus Temnopleurus; species Temnopleurus reevesii. The sequence goes on from BQKZ01000340.1 coordinate 145,139, forward strand.
CCTTAATGATTCACGTTCTAATTATCCTATAATTTGATTATAATTGTAAATTGTTACACTGTACATCACTGATTTATTTGAAGGGAAAAATAAATGTTATTTTGAATTGAATTGAATTATTAATGGTAACCAAAACTGTATTTGGGTTTTAACGTTCTCTAACTGCCAAAAAAAAAAAACTTGCACAAAAAGAATGCCATATTTTAGTTGACCTCCACACATGACAGATTGCCCCCTTCCGACGAACCCTCTGAAAATGTCCAGACCTGAACTTCTAATAATTATTTTCGAATTGTTTTATATATTTTCGTCTGTTTTTTCACCATTCATTTATTTTCCATCTTTACATTTCACTAAAGTTGATAAATCCTGGTGAAATTTTAAATAAAGCACAATTGGAAAGGGCTGTTTCTGTAAAGTTATATGTAGAAATTTGAAATACAACCTGAAAAGTCATTTTCAGACCTTCCGTAGCTTTTCAAAAAATAAATAGATAAAAAGACAGCTTTCTTAGGTAACCAATAATTCTTTGCCGAATTAATTCACACTTTTGATGGCAATGAGTGAATATCATGGTACAATCTGATTTAGCTTTGTTTAGAAGCACAACAATTAGACGATCAAAAAAGCCTGAAGCTAATCGGACAATTAATAAAAAATAAAAAAAAAAAAAAACTATGAATATTTCAGTGATATCACTGAACAATGATTTTCGTAAATATGTATATATATTGTCATAACAATATAATTGTTTAGGCCTACATAAGTATAATATAACAAAATGATCAATATAATTTTGTGATAGGTAGGCTATACACGGATCACTTAATCTTGATTCAAAGTTAATATTACGATTGTGAATACGAATCTGTAGATATTATTGTATGTTGCATGAGAGTACATGGAGGTAATATGATCTATCTGTACTTGTGTTACCTTGATGTTGGGCAAACTTAAAAATTAATGGTACCTATATGTACAAACGGATACGCAAACGGTTTGAAGTAAATTGATATAATGATTACAACTACTTAATTAATCACAATAAACTGATTGGATAGAAATTAGTCTGGTCGCGATCTACACCTAAAATGCCGTAATAATCAACGTTGATTGTGGGTGTAAACGGAAAGACAAGACAAGGCAAGTAGTGCATGACATACGCCATATAAACACGTGACCAAAATTTGCCAATCTGCATACAAATTACTGTTCACTTATGATTCAAATATTTGTAACTTTCTTTTTTTAATTTATTGTTCGATTTACTTCGAATTTTTGAAAACACCTTTTGTCTGATTTTTCAGCTCTTAATCAAAGCCCAGACCCAGCCTTCAAATCTTGATTGTTAAAAGTTTTGTGTAATGTCATTTCTTTTCATAACTTCCCCTTTCAGACCTTTAATTCAGACATTGAAAGTCTTTAAGTAACCTGAATAACTTTCTGTCAGATTGCAATGCTAAATGTCACAATATGATAAAGCTACCTTTTCAACTCCAACAAATCAATCCAACCCTAAATTGATCGCTCAATAATTAGACGTATTATTGGGTTGCATGCTTGCGCCAGGAATTCTAATCGCTCGCATAAGAAAATAAGCGATGCATGCATCATGTGGAATAATGGCATGAAAAGACCTGCATCTGCGACCTGAAATACTTTGCCAAATTGGGTGTAGGATGAAGTTACGCGCGCGTTTCAGAAAGTGGCGGCGGACATACCGTCTGCGGCACTGCAAGATTTAACCAATTCAATCTCGCCAGTCCATGATTTCCTCACGAGGTCTTATTGACATCTACCGTTTAGGCATCGAAGAAGTTAAGAAGGTCGTGACCAAACGAGAACTCTTAATCCGGATTGAGTTACAAGTGATTTGTCTTGCTTGGAATTCACTTGTTAACCTGCCCCGTTTTAGTTGAAGTAAATTATGTTTGTTTGCTAGGCATATTTCAATTCTCTGTACAGACCTACAATAACCTGGTTTGTAATCCACTCTCATTCATTATTGAAAGAGGGTCGCCGAAAAGACTTCTTGGCGGAGTTGAAATTAGAAGATTGGTTTGTCAAGACGAAAAGATGTAAACGTTCTTGCCCCTTTTGTTCGTTTCGTCAATCGGGAATACCCAACGATTGTTTATTATAAAACCGAACATTGAAAAAGTCTTGCCTTGATAATTAATAAGCATAACAGTTTAAAAAAAAAGAGTTTAAAGTAATTTGGATAATAAATAAAGTTATTCACATTTCAATTACATCACTCTACAGTGATTTTCATGCAAATTGGCAAATTATGGTCACGTGATATTACGTATACAATGCACTTCTCTGCAAGTAGTCCATTATATCTTATTGTTTTAAAACCCCTCCTTTCCAAATATAAACGCATTTTTACATCAAGCTTTTTAGATCTGTTGGTCTGATTTTTGTGCTCTTAATTTAGAGCAAGAATTGTCTGGCGTAGACCCAGTCTTTAACTCCGATTTCAATAATATTCATAAAACACTTATAAAAGGATGTTTTGAATATGAATAGGAACGAAATCTGTCATTAATTTTGTTTTGATAGTTCATTTAAACATTTATTTCGATTGCCAGCCTCTAATAACATGCTTACTGTATGATAGTCAAAATGCAGTAACAAATTGATTGCTTATGTAAGCCTCTTAGTAACAAGCTTACTAATGTAACATTGTAAGTCAACCTGTAGTGTATTACTACAGGCTTGCATACATGCATATAAAACTTCTTAGCTTGTTAGCTTTCTATGTATGTAAGCCTGGAGTAATACGCTTGCTACGTATGTCAGCTTACAGTAACAAGCTTACTATAGGGCTGTAATATAAGCCAGCACATCAACAAGCTTATTATGTATGTCAATATGTAATAACAAGCTTACCGTGTATGTCAGTCTGTAGTAATAAGCTTACTGTGTATGTCAGCTTGTAGTAATAAGCATACTGTGTATGTAAGCTTGTAGTAATAAGCTGTGTGTGTCAGTCTGTAGTAACAAGCTTTCTGTGTATGTCAATCTGTAGTAGCAAGCTTACTGTGTATGGCAGTCTGTAGTAACAAGCTTATTGTGTATGTAAGTCTGTAGTAACAAGCTTACTGTGTATGGCAGTCTGTAGTAAAAAGCGAACTGTGTATGACAGTCTGTAGTAACAAGCTTTCTGTGTATGGCAATCTGTAGTAACAAGCTTACTGTGTATGGCAGTCTGCAGTAACAAGCTTATTGTGTATGTAAGTCTGTAGTAACAAGCTTACTGTGTATGTAAGTCTGTAGTAACAAGCTTAACATGTGTGTCAGCTTGTAGTAACACGCTTACTGTGTATGCCAATCTGTAGTAATAAGTTTACTATGCATGTCAGCCTGCAGTAACAAGCTTACGTCTGTACGCTGTGTGTCAATCTGTAGTAGCAAGCTTACTGTGTATGTCAGTCTGTAGTAACAAGCTTGATGTGTATAAAAGCCCGTTACTTTTTCATTTAAAAAAATATTTTTGTTTATAAACAATGATAAAACAGAATAACGTCCTCTCATTGTGTGCCAAAACATGTTGTGCGCTTGGACTTGACCGGTTCTCCCTTTCGACTCAAGAGAAAAATAGAGTAGGAAAAATAGGTGACAGAGAAAAAGATGCTGAACATCTCGATGTCAAAACATAACGGCCTTGGATGTAATCTAAAAATGAATTACTTCACTTCTACAATTACACTCAGGTTCTAAACCATATCACAGGTCTAATGGAATTAAAATCGGCAACAGTAACAATTTTATTTTCCCCCAACCTTGTCTATCGCTCTCTCCCTTTCTGCCTTTCACACGTCCACAGCATCACGTATTCATACGTCAGTCTTGTTTTTCCGCTTACGGGGATTGCCTTTTTGTTACAGTAACATACCGAAATTCGCCCAATTTTCTCAATTTTCTGTCGTCTTACTCTCGCTGTCTTTTCATTTTTCTTTGGTTATTTCTATCCTCATCATAAGGAAATTTTATTTTTACGACAGGTGACAGTTTTCAAAAGAGAACATAGAAAGGCATCTGTGTGAAATATTAGCGTCCTTTGTCGGTGAGTTGCCTCTGCTTTCGGGCTCCTATTGGAGGGGTCGCCTCGTGCTGTGATTTTTATATGGCTCCAGTCGGCCCTGTCATCTTCCACTCACACAATTCATGGTGATGAGCTTTTGAACTTGAGCCGCTTCCACGCGAATCTACTTCAACATGCAATTCAACGGGATACACACGTTTAGATTGGTGTGAGAGACAGAAAAAAAGTTATCTTGGGGAAGGGAGAACATGCAAGGCAGTGTATGTGTTTGTGTATGTGCGTGTATGTGTGTCTGTCTATTTATGTGTATAATTTGCAAATTGTTGAATACAAACAAATCATCAAATAATGTCTGTAATCTATTTGTATTAAACGTGTTTCATAGTTTTGTTATCAGGGATTCCGTGTAATAAAGCAGGAACTTTATATTGCGTATTCCTCCACTTAATTAGATTTTATGAACAAACACCGTGTGTATCATGTCCTGGCATGTCATTTCTAAATATCATTTTCAATATTACGGGAAATCGTATATAATGGTGCTGTGCATTTAAAAAAAAGTGTGTGACGACATTTCTCAATAAGAAAAGGTTTTGTTTTAAACTTCTGTTTATTTTCATACAAATCTCAAGCCAAACACGAACAAAATAGTATTATAAGTTTGGATTGTTTTTTTTTTACCAACAGTTATATGCACTGTATGATACCTAGAGTAATTCAAAATAACATTTATTTTTTTCCTTCAACAAACAAATTTCTGTATACATCAATACAATATTCAAAATATTACCCATATCCTAAAATATATACGGTACTATGATGCAGACAAAAAACCTGATCGAATAGAACTGCATTGAGTCGTAGGAATTTAACGATACAAGCTGGGCTGACACAGTGAGGGAGATATCTTTTAAATCTACACGATATTTTATTGTAAAAATAATCATAGTTGGTCGTTGTGGAAAAAGTGAATAGGTTTCTTCATTTTTTATCACGAATGATATTCGGCAAACATAGTTCTCATTAGGGGCTTCAAATTGTCTACTCTTATCAAAAGGCCAATTTTCCTTTCTCCTCCCAACTCCCATCATATCAATCATATTCATACTCAATCGCCATTTCAACGCTTTTTCCGTTACTGATATGACTCAAATTGTTGGTAGCGTGTGAATAAGAGCTTAGGCTATTGCTAATATGTTAGAAAATATTTATAAAAGAAAAACTTTAACTCAAGTATTGTTTACCTTTCATTTCGCGGGGTCAGCTTTTAGAACTTATGCAACATTATTATCTTGTGTTACAAATGTAGGCTATTCATTATCAATATCAGTTGATTATATATTTTGTATTCGCATTTCACAACGTACACACAAATAGTTTTGGATAGATAGATCTATTAAAATAATCAAAGGGACTTTCAAAATTTTACAGATAATTTGATTCATTTTACATATCATTCCAATACTGTTTTCATGATATATGTACACTGGATGATAGTTATTTTTAATATTACCAAAAAAGCACCCTGTGGATAGCGATCTTAGTAGGCCCATATCGTCGAGAAATAGCTGTATCTTTATCATCGCCATCACCATCACTATCACCACGGTAATGCACATTCAACATTTCTACTTTTCTGACATACCAGAATATGCAATATCATGTCATTCAACTTTTCCACACATCATACGTCTTTATATCAAAAGTGTTTTTTTTTTCCAAATCGTGATAACATATAAAAAGTTGCACGTTGCTTAATTTTAATACATATGGGAGTGTGAGATAAGAGCATATGAGACGCCCATGAGAATACTCATATCAACATCTCAAAATTAGTACATTTCTTTTTTCCTTTTTAGAAACGAGAATTCTTTCCAACATGCCAAGGTCAGTTACAAATTGAAATTTCACGTCGTGTCCAAGCTGGTGAAAATATTGATTCAAACTTTCATCGGTGCAAATGCATCGAGTTATGAACTAGTCGAGATAAGATAGTCAGGATGACGAGGAAGAATAAGAGACTCAAACTCATTGCCAAACCTGCATAAATTGAAGGGCCAGCCTACTTGTAGTGTCAAGTGTTGGTAAACTTGTTGCGCGGTATGCAGCCCAAATTTGCTCCGAATAAAATTTCATTTCCCATCAATATTGCTGGGTTAATTTCATTTGGAGAATTCTTGACGGTGGCACCCCACCTTCCTGTTGCAGTAATTCCTCGGGGGAATTCACGAGGAGCATTTTAGTGTTGAAATACCAGGAAATATGTTACAGAGATAAATATATTGGTATGATTTTTTCATAAAAATGTATGAATTTAACAAACATGTTGTGGTTGAAAAGGCATTGAGCGGAGTCAGAGTATATACAACGTTTTTAGACTTCAGTGTGAAGCTTGTAACATGTTTATTCCTGCAGATGATACCAAATTGAATGGCAATAACATTTTCTTTCGAAATCATACACTTTGCTGAGTTATATAATACTTTCAACTGCCAATTGTTTTAATTTTTGTTATAGAAAAAACGAATTCATGCATAACGGGGGAGGGGGGGGGGGGGCTGTGCATTACCATTTTACCACCAACAGCACCAAAAGCATCGAATACGAGTTTTATAAGCATGGCAAGAATACAAGCGATTAAAGATGATGGACAACTTAGACGAAGCAGCAGACATAACAAACACTTGACAACTAAAGTTTCGGTCTTCAGATTCACCCCGAAAATGAGCATTAATAGTGTTTTTATTTCGAATTAATTTCTGTTTGGTTTAAGGACTGGGGGTATCAACTTGAAGCCCCGCTGCTTCACGGAGTTTGAAACAGTTTCAATTGGAAATGACTCTGGGTTATTTCAAACTAACAATGATCTGGTGAAGGATTGAGTGAAAACATTCATATTATTTTATTTTATTTGATCGGTTACTGAAAGACCAATATATGTTTTTAATCGTGGAATGGGAAATGATTATGATATATATTTAATTTATATAGCGCACGTATCCACTCTAATTGTTGAGTACTCAAGATGCTTTATATTATTATTACCCTGACTTTAGCCCGTCATACACTAGCGCACATGGTATTTCAAGCAATAAATATTTATGCTAGGTACCCATTCACCTTACCTGGTTTGAGTGCATCAGAATATGGATTGAATGTCTTGATAAAAGAAATTAACGCCATGGGTGGGATTCGAACCTACGACTCTATGGTTGAAAGGCGACAGTCAGAACCACTACACTAACCATTAGCACTACACCATTTGCACTACACTGTGCTAACTTCTAGTTCATTTTAACATCCTCACCGTCCCCTTCTACAATATGTGTACCTTTTTTATAATTCATATTTCATATGTATTTCATCATTTTGTTTAACTACTATGACAGTATCTATCATTGTAATACTGTATATTACTTCATGTATTATGAACATATATACGTGTGTGTGATGTTAATAAATTCAATTCAATTCAATTCAATTCAATTCACTACGACGAGTTCATGTGTTTGAATTTTGCCGGCGATAGCGCGATCGATGGACGAGAACGACTATATGAACTTTCAAATTACCCCGGCCTAGTTGGGGTTAAAAAGGACATAATATTTTCTGATTATCAACCCTAAACATTTACTTCGTTTAATAAGGTAATTTTGCAGTCTGTTTTATTTGTCTGTGCCAAAAAAGAGAACTACATAGTTACATAAGACCAATGGTAAAAATGCATCATTAGATAGAATTAAACGATTGGTAAATCATTTCTTATCCAAGTTAACATGAAGAGTACAATTGATTCTCGAGGTATTATGATATCGTGGGGCTTTGGAAAGAGTATGTGTAGATATGGAGACAGTTTGAAGACTTACAGAGGAATTGTCAAATCGAAATGTGATCAGTATCCGTCTAGGCAATAATTGAAATAATCATTGAAGTAATCATTGAAGTATGCATATAATCCAACATAATCAGACAATATCTCCCTATCCTGCTCGTTGACAGGAAATACCTTTATACTCCCCAGTCCAGAAAGGAAAAGTTGCAGATTAGTAATTGATTTAAGTCAATATCATTGAATTTCTTACGATATACAATGAAATAATCATACATATGTACATCATTTTTTACTCATCACTCACACATATTCCAATAGCAAATCATTGTCAAACCCACCGCATTGGTAAAAAGTATCAAACCCTTTCTCACTATGTGTATACAGAGTGTATAAAAAAAGAATTCTACTATCTTGAAAAGCCTCGCAACAATTTAGGTCAAATAATTTTGTTTGCATTTTCAGTTGATTAATCTTGATTCATGCATGGCTGCATAATGTCTGTTTATGTCCAGGGTATGATAAATGCCTTGCGCCAAAAAGAGTGAACATGACGACTGCTTCCTTTCCAAGAAAATTCACATGGATTTCAGATAATGTTATGGTAGTGTTATTGATGGTTGTCTGTGGAGTTGTCAATTCTAAAAAAAACCGCATATATAGATGGATAAGGTCAATGACACTTGAAAGAAATTCTGGCAAAATAATAGCATAAAGTTCCCCATTAATCAATGGGTAAAACACATTTCTCCAAGCAGGAGTAATTGTTTCGAAGTGTCGTTTAAGATCAATCAAGGTCCAGTTGGCGAAATACCTTTTTTCACACCCGGAATATAAACAGTTGGTATTTAGAAATGAAATGGAATTTCCACGGGGTTTAATGAATAAATTTTCATAATATTTGGGAGGGTTCTCCATTCAAATTCTAAGAGGTTTGTTTCACTCAACCAACCATTATTCCTACGGAGCGCTAAAGGAATGGACTGCAAGCGGACATGGGACAAGATGAATGGGTTTCCGGTGTATTGTGTGTGGAGCGTGAATATGCATTCATTTTGCACGTGAGACGGTATGATGTTAAAGAAAACGACGTATTATGCGTTTCGCATTAAATCAGCTTATTTTTGTCACAAATTTCTTTAAACGAAATATGAACATGCGCTAATTTGCAATTGAAAAACTGCATTAAAATAATATTTTTACTGTAGCTAACAACGTAAGTATTTGACGCGCCATCAATCCCAAAACTAACACATACAATTAAAGTATGAAATCTAACACTCTATTTCCCTAATTCCCCCTTTTTCGTCTCGCTTTCGTGTTTTCACCGATTTTTTTTTTTTTTTTTTTTTTTGGGGGGGGGGGGGCATGTACGCACTTACTTACGCCACCGCACATTCCTCGTTTTTCTTCTTCAGAACTATCCAATAAGTATTAATTGTAGCATGTAAAGCGTATTTATCACAAAGGATTTCCTTGTTACCGTGAGAAATTTGATTGAAAATATATTTTAAACATCAATATACACATAATAAATTAAATGCAACCATGACGTCACAACTTCTAGCAAAGGCGGTACAGAGGTAGTGGCATTTGTGGTGGTGGTGGTAGTAGTCATCGTAAAATTTAGTCAGCTGCACTTTCACTCTTATAATTTTTTTTTTATTTTTTTCTTATGATGTTGATCATAATCATGGTGCTGAAGTTGCCATGACATAGGATTTCCCAGTTAATATCAAAATGTTTTCAAAACAACAGTTGTGATTCATACACTATTCTGGCAAAATTGAATGATTGCCTGTGAAAACCTATGATATCAAAGATTTAGATTGAATTGTATTTCAAAGATATTGATGTGAGCTTACTAACTTTGGTCAGAGGTCCAGACGAAGCTTCAAAATAAGTCTAGATTATCAATTCTACAGTAACTATTATTACAACAAAAACTGGTTAAGAAAAGCATATGAATGGATTCTGGGCGTCTACAACTATTAATCAGGCCGCAAATTCTATGACCATCGCTTGATCGATCGTCTGTAAAAACAAAGGAAACTGTTGCCGCCAAAGCGTGTCGAATCTATCTGCTTTCTGCCTTATTAAGGTTTGTGCTTCTATCTAATGACTCGTGACTAAAGAAGACAAAATATGATTGATCCTCAATCAAGGCCGGCCTCGTGAGAACACAACCAACCTTCAACATAGATTAGCTTCATACCAACTCTTAAATGTGTCTACAACTACTGTGTCATCATATCGATTTTATATTAAGAATGTAGCTCTTGAAATTACAATTCATAGGAATGCTCACATCAAACTTATCTTAAAACAATATTTAAAAAAATATATAAGTTGTATTCATTAATTACAACAATTGTAGATGGAAAATATGTAAGGTGATGATAGTATTAGAGTTTTATTCGTTTTAGATAAAAGCCTTTCAAGCATAAACTTGGGTGTTTGCCGTCTGCCGTCTCTGAACAATAAACAAAACAAAACTCTACGTATTCCATTTGGTTTCCCATGATTCTTAAAATCAATGCATTATTCTCCAAATAGCGCACCGACTGTATGTGCGTGCGCTTCTTAACACGAACTTTAGTTGTCTTTCAAATTCACGATTTTTACGGTATAATAGTCACGAAGGTATCCATAATAGATAATTATTCACCTGCTTAATGAGATAATGAAATAGAAAGCTTGTTCTTCTTGCCTGCTTCACCAAAGAGAACCAAGGTCAAGTTCATGCGTGTCTAAAGCCATCTGCAGCTGTAGGCTCGCTGACATAGGATGCCGATGCGTTAAATTGTTTGTTGATCTGTCGGGCATATCATCAAATATGAAGCATCAGAGAGCATCGTAAATATGCCCATTCTCTTATTCACTCTCTATTATCTATCTCTCTATCTCTGTCTCTCTCTATTTAGCTCTCCCTTTCTTTTCGGAGGTTTCTAGACAGATTTAAATGAGATCAACAGTTCTGACAAAATTTGAAAAATAATTGTATGCGCACTCCGTGGGACCAACTTTTCATTCGACAAAAATCACAATTCGAAGGTAAATTTTTAAAGCTGCTTGAATGCCGAAAGAAAAAGAGGCTGGTAGCGCAGCGTCAATCACATAACATAGTTGATATGTTTTATTTTTCATCCTCTGTATAGATTATGAAAAAAACCGCGGATGGCGAACTTGCCCCTGAGGCGAACTAGCCCCGGTCTCCCCTAAATATGATTTTTAATAAGCATATAATTACTAATTAAAGACATTTTGTGTTGTATCTATGCTTTCAAGTCAGCAAAATGATTATTAATAATTATCAACTTCATTAAAAAAAATATATTTTCTCCTTACTTTGGATTTACAATGACAAAAGCAAATCATACGAAATAAGAACAAAAATGATAACAAAAACATTCTTAGGCTATCCGCTATATATTATAAAATTCTATGCGTTGTCCTTTTCGACCTCCACGTGGGGGTAGGGGCAAAAACCCTTAACGGTGCTCTTTTCGAGGGAGCTTTGTGTGCTCCGCCATTTTGTTCAGAGCTGACAAGCAGAATCTAACTCACTGACCTGATCTACGTGTAAGTATATTCCAGGGGTCCAACCTTTAGCAATGTTTGGTGGAGGTAAGGCAAGATGTCGTGATCTACCAGACAAGTAAAGTGTTTCTGCAATGAGGTTTAATTATCTCGAAAATTGAAGATGAAGAATATTATGCAACTATCATGACGAACACTGTATGTTTGGGATGCTTTGCTTTAGTGCGGGACTAAAAACCACCCTGAACAATATAATTTACAACGCCTTTCCTAACGTGGGTGCATCGCTTTGTTCTTGAAAGATAAATGATGTCCATCTTGTATTAGTAGAGTTAGCATGGGATAATGTTTAAGATGATTCGACAGGCTCCATCATCTATTAGCTAGCTCGTTAAAACACCATAATAAAGCCATCAAGCCAGTTAAAAAGTGAGTACCTTCATACATGAAAGTAGCTTCAATTAAACCGTCTTTTGATAGCAGACTACCGCTGAAGGCCTAGGAGATACAAGACGCCTGCCTGCATTATGGATACATTTATCCAAACAATATTTCTGAGCAAAAATAAAGCATGGATCCATGGATAAAGTATTGACGATAATGCTGAGGGGGATGGAATGAAGTTCCCAAGCTGGTGCAGGTAACCCTTTTCAATGAATGTCTCACATTTTATTTTCCTATCATTATATGTGTCACAGGGAATCACTTTGTCCCCCCCCCCCTCCACCACACATCTCTGGGGACCAAGTTTACAATCGAAAATCAGAAGATCGTATATTCATTTCGCACAAATATGTCAGACCAATAATGGCTTAAAAATAATTTTGTATTCAAAGTAAATGCAAATATCGTGTTTTGTGTAGATGAATTGCCTACTTTACAGATATTCAGCAATGGATATCATTACTTCTAGAAAATACAAACAAAAGAAGAAAAAAAATGTTTGCATTTTTATTTGTAAATTTGTATTTCTTGATCTATTTTTTTTTTTTTTACAAATGTGATCCCTTTGTTTTACTGGTAACATTATGGAATCCATGGTTACATCTTCTATGTTTCAATTTATATATTCATTTATTTTGGGTACAATCGGAATTTCAAACAATTTATGCCACCCTGGAACTACTCTGTCTTTATCAATATGTATCATATTACTTGGTTTAACCGGTTTGATTAAGAGAATTCATTTAATAATTACAAAGATTATGATAACAATATAAAAAATAATAATGATAATAATAATTTAGATAACATTAATAACACGGTAAAAATTATATCTGTAAAATAAAATGGATCATGGGGCAATAGAACCGTACGCCATGTTTTGAAAAATGCGTACACAATAATCACAAGCCGGTTCCAATTTGAATAGCATTGTAGAGGAGCATTGAATTGGCGTTCGACTTAATTTTACGGAAATTTATTATGTCGTGTTTAAAAACAATTGATGTGAAGGGCGCCTAAGGAGTTAATCATATATTTTGCTTGTTAGCTCTTCGAAGGGGGGGGGGGCGCATTGAGTCGAGCCACCATGGTCTCAAAATTTTAATGGTTACGATGAGTGTTTTTGAGCTTGCAGACCGCGAATTTTACTTACATGTATGAGACTTTTTTTTAGGGAGGAGTAAGTCTGAAATTTATAAGATAAACATTTATCATAAAAAAGAGAAAACACATTTAAGCGCTCAAAAAGCACGTGGCGAGCGAAACGGTCATGTTCTTGTTGCCGAAGCTCTCTGTAGAGGTTCATCGGCGCAGGGTGCGTACTGATAGAGGCTTGAGCGATCAACCTGTCGCTGATGACTTACACTGGTCAGCAATATTTTACCTTTTTTAAAATTTTGTCTACATTTTTAATGATTTATTTGATTGATCAATTAATCAATTAATTAATAACAACATTTATAAAGCACCTACTACGAAGTGTTTCTAAGCGCTCTGTTGCATTATTACCCGGCTATAGCATGGCTACCAATTGGCACTAACTGCATTCAAGTAATTTTTCCGACCGGTACCAATTCACCTCACCTGGGTTGAGTGAACCACAATATAGGTAAGTTTCTTGGTGAAGCAAATTAACGGCATGGAGGGGTCCGAGAGCCAAGCCGAGAGTCTGAGTCAATACACCACAACGCTGAATTTAGAAAGTCACATTGGCAAATCTGGTGACGTTTATGACAAAATATATGCACTTCTAGTATCAATGGATAATAATTTACCGGTACTCAAAAAACTAACAATATTTTTCTTGATATTTTAATTAAAATCTAAACAATATGGACATGTTTATACTTACTTACTTCTATTTTCCTCATAATGGAGATGATTATATCATGTATTTTACTTTCAATGAAAATAGAGTATTGTTTTGTCATTGTACCTGATGATTATTAACGCTTCATTATCAGGTACTTTTCAATTTATTATGGAAGTCCAGTTGTAAGATTACATCCAATACATGGACATGCCTAAATGGCTAATGTTGGAATTTGTGGTCCTAAGAAGACCTCCCGTCATGCCCGTCGAAAGTTAAACGGCCTCGAATGGGCGACAATGGTCTTTGACTGCCTGTCATAACAGTCTATACACCGGAGAAACATGAGAGCTTTTTTCTAACAAAAATGACGGGAAAAGTGTAGTTGTTTTCAGCCAATGATTAATGACTGCAGTGTTTCAGGCGCGCCGGTGAGTTAAAACCGAGTTTATTTGTCATCAAAATGAGTAAGAGAGTAAGTGAATTTGTATGGTATTAGGGTTCATGATGCCCTTCATATTAGGGAATATGGATAGACCCACTCCAACTGCTATATTATTTCAAAAACATCGACAAGCATCACAAACATAACGACCAGTACGGAGCGACCGAACAATCTGCTTTAAGCGTTATTGAATGTCGAGAAAATAACCAGTTAATAAACATTACCAAGAAGCAAATATCCCTGGCGCGTAGCTAGGGGTGGCGCCCTTGTAAAAATGGTATAGAAAACTGGAGGGACGGTAGGTTGTACCCCTCATAAATCGCGTCCATCCCAACCCCCGGCTGCCCGGTAAAGTGCAATCTTGGCTACGAGCCTGCTACCTTATTCCTAACAAATAGTATAACTTTCTAACGGAGGGATATCCCGAAATAAAAATCGTAGTAATATCATTTAATCATTCGACTGGCTTTTTCATTATCAAACAAGTTTTGCATGAGTTAGCACACATCTTAGTAAAAAATATCAGTCACTGCTATAAAAAGCGATAACAGAATAAAAAACCCATACCGTTGACAGATACTTCCAATAAATATTTTACTATATTACTAGTCGAATATCATGTGTACTCATATATGCATTGCTTTAGGTTTTCATGGCCAAGTTTAAAATTTCTTTGCCCAACATTACCAAGCAGCATTTGAGATACCTGGAAGGTTGAGCGTCTGAATATTGAATTCAATTTTTGGTTTGTTCTTTCCGTGCATTGATCATTTATTAATATATGCTTTTAAATAGTAGATTAACACGTAATTGTTGAAATAATGAAGAGTTTTTTATGTCCAGCCGGGCGCCGTAGTGTAGTGGGTCTGACTCTCGCCTTTCAACCAGAGGGTCGCAGGTTGGAATCCCACCTATGGCGTCAATTTCCTTCAGCAAGAAATTTATCCACATTGTGCTGCACTCAACCCAGGTGAGGTGAATGGCGACGACAGGAAGAAATTCCTTGTAATGCGGAGCGCCGTAATGGTTGCCAGCTAGAGCCGGGTAATAGTGAGTGTAAAGCTTTCAGCGCCATGAGCACCGATAAGGTGGACCTGTGCGCTATACAAGTAGCCACCATTATAATTATTATTATTATCTACCGTAGCAACGTATGTCATTCCAATTCGGGAATGGAGATGTGAATTCAACGGATTGGATTCTGCTCTTCACATTTATGTTGTATTTTGAGATCTCGACAATACATATACTTCCCGCCAGTTGCTTATTCGTTTGACAAATATCTTTTTTATCTTCTGCTGTCTTGCCGAGGTTTTGGTTACACGCAAATGTGCGATAGACATGGTGATGGCGACAACCATCTAAATTGCGGTTGATCTAAACAAAAATATCCTACATTTTTTAAATTTAGGATGATCGCAAAAAAAAGGACAAAGTATGTCGAACATTAGGAGCAGAAAGTTTCCAAACCAATCGGCAACGTTTTCTTCCGCCCAATGACAGATTGTGCTTCGTATTAATCTTGTTGTTTAAAGGTACTATATACATCGAGTACTTGCAAAATACTTTCATTGGGAAACCAATTGGTTAGAAATATTTTTATGTTAATGAATATGCTCAGGAAGACTTGAGTTGACTATGAAATATTTAATCAAGTAATCCATAACTTGTTAAAAGCGAAATAATTGTAATCACCACGGGGTTTTTTTTTTCACTCTAGCCAGCATTGTAATAGTTGGAGTCCTGTCAAAAGCCATTTTGTAAAACATCTATTCGCTTAATTCTCCGTAATGATAAACTTACTGGGAAAATGATTCGGCACGTGTGAGTATTATGCGAAAACATTCGGGATCTTATTAAGATTATTGAATTCCATTGATGAGCTTGCTTACTCAGAACATCTGCTATCTTGGAAGAGAAATGATTCAACAAAAATCCACAATCTGCATCGGGGAACAGGTTTAAGAAATGACATGGGTCATACGCGTTTCTATTCATGGTGTCGAGCATATACTGCTTCTGTCTTATTTCCCCCCATACCCCTGAAATGGAGTAAAAGTTTCAGTTCTGAAATTGTACTGAAATTAATTATTTGTCTACAAATAATAGTGATACCGCAATGTTCTTAAAATATATGCAACGAAAAGTATGTATATTGATGCAATCCATATACATATTATTTATGACATGCCCCTATTTGTAACCAGTAACGGCATATATATTTTTTGTCTCAGTTGTATGACGCAGGTTAACCTTGTTAATTGTCGAAATAGACACTTGTAATTAATTTTTGGATGTTCTCTTTAATACTAACCCTAAAATAATATATACTAATACTAGAAAATACTAAGCTATCTTGAAAATTGAGAATTTGTCACATTTTTATATGATATCGTACCGAAAGACTGCCAAACTTTTAACGTTGTACACCTTGTTCTACTCCAGAACATCCACTCCAAATCAAAACAATCTTGATAACTGCGCAAAACCTTCATTTGCGACATACTACGCATATGAATAGATTTCAAAATTTTGTGGCATTTATTGCTTCACCCCTTTCATTTCTTAACACACAGCATGATTTGAATCAATTTATCCATGCTTCACTGAGCATGTCAAAATGGCATTTTGGAAGAATCAAGTTTATAAATGAGACTTTCATTCGGGCTTACTCCTGCGTGACAACTCACGAGCTTTTCCTTGGACAGTGCTCAGTGAAGCGTGTCGGTATTGGCAGGTCACGATGAGGAATGAGT
Organism: Temnopleurus reevesii; assembly: GCA_036244855.1. Lineage (NCBI taxonomy): Eukaryota > Metazoa > Echinodermata > Echinoidea > Temnopleuroida > Temnopleuridae > Temnopleurus > Temnopleurus reevesii. The sequence goes on from BQKZ01000340.1 coordinate 162,014, forward strand.
AAGGACACTTTGGGATAATAATAATAATAATAATAATAATAATAATAATAATAATAATAATAATAATAATAATAATAATAGATGCAATTTATATAGCACACGTATCCACTCTGCGGAGTGCTCACGGCGCTTCGCATTATTATTACCCTGGCTTTAGCCCGGTGTACCAGCGCACATGGCATTTTAAGGAATAAATATTCCTACGAGATACACATTCACCTCACCTACGTTTGAGTGCAGCCCAATAAGGATGAATTTCTTGCTGAAGGAAATTGACGCCATGGGTGGGACTCGAACCGCGGCCCTCTGGTTGAAAGGCGAGAGCCAGGTCCGCTACACTACGGTGCCTCCACTTCCATTATCACAATGGTAAATTGCCATCTCGTCCAATGCCATCTCGTTTAATGACCGTTTCGTCCAAACGCGCTTCGTCCAACATTACTTCGTCTATAAACATTTCGTCCAATAAACATTTCGTCCAATTGCCGCTTTGTCCAGTAACCAATTTGTCCAATATCCCGTTCGTCCAATAGCCATTTCGTCCAATAACCATATGGTCCATCTTCACTTTGTCTAACTGCCTATTCGTCCAATCATCATTTGGCCTAGTCCTACTTCGTCCTATTACCGCTTTGTTTAGTGTCACTTTGTCCTATCATCAGGTTGTCCAGATTGGACGAAATGATGTTAGCCCAAACGGCTATTGGACGAATTGATTAGGCCTATTGAACCAAACGTTAATGGACAAAATGACTATTGGACGAACGGGATGTTGGACAAACTGGTTATTGGACAAAGCGGCTATTGGACGAAATGAATATTGGACAAAACGGTAATTGAACGACCTAATGTTGGACGAAGCGCGTTTGGACGAAACGGTAATTGGACGAGATGCCATTGGACGAGATGGGGATAAACCATCACAATTATGCATTTCAACGCTAGGGGGCAGCGCTCAATTTATCCATGGAGGTACAGATTTTTTTTATATGGAAAAGCCCAAAATGATCAACACCATTGGAATTGTGTGCAGTGTCATCTCACAACATCTCAATCAAATTACACCTAAAAAGCTATACAAAAATTAGAATGACATGGATTTCTTTAGGAAGGCTAAAACTGAAGAGACTTTCTAAACATTATTAGAAACAGTGTATATTAAATTAAAAAAATAATTCGTCCATGTCTTCACCAAATGACGGAAATCGAAGGGTAACGTTGCACGGAACCAGGTACAATTTCATTGAAGCCTGTATATTTATAGAATTAACACATATTTCACTGACGTCCTTTGAATTGTTGCTTTACCAGGTTGGTGTTTCACCAAGTTACGAAAGGCTTTAAGAACGACTGGTATCAGTTCTTGTGCTAATGATCGTACGTCTTATGCGCATTACCTTTGTTAACGTACTCCATTCGTTCCTAAAATAATCTGTAACTTTAATAACGGTTTGGTGAAACACCACCAGGGATGCCTTTGTCTCGAATATAAATGAAATCAAAGACGAAATAATTTATTTCTTTTTATTTATTCATTTTGGTAAAAACTGATCCACATCTGGTGGTGAGAAGCTGAATCAACAATGATCTATAAAAATGAAAATATATATAAATGTTGATTACATTATTAAAAAAAACCAGGTTTTTCTTAGTGTAAATTATATATTTGAGTGAAATTATGAAACTCGAATTAATTAGAGCGCTGGACGGATTTTGAATCTGCGACCTCTGGGTTACTAGACCATTGTAATGACCATTAAAACTATATAGGAAATGCATGAGTGGCCAGGTTGCAGCTTCTTCTGAGCTTTCTTTTCCCTAGCTCCGGACAACTTTTAACAGGCAGTGTAGAAGAATGTAGAAAGAATCCGTAGATATGACAAGATATTGGCGGGTACAGTGAGCCTTTACAATAGACCTGAGACCTATCAAAATGGAGAAAAGAATAAAGACACAAATCTTTTGCACGACGCCAGATGAATCCTTGTAGACAATGAAAGAAAGCAAGACATTCGATGTAATGGGATCTATGGAATTAAGATGACATGATCCTAATCCTTTTTTAATCAACACCATTTTACTGCAGACATGTTGATGGGGCCATAGTGTTGGCAATAGAAAGGATTTGGTAAAGGCTTAGAATAACAGATCCGCCCAGTTAACAGATTCATACAGACCGGGATTAGCGTGGGATATCAATCAGACGAGGCTTCCAACAGAAACATTAATTCATGGATCTTTGTGTGTGACAGTTTACTAATATGAAACTAACGACAATTACATAATAAATAAAACACATCTGTCGCTTCAAAACAAAGAGAGATTGATCATGTATAAAGTACAAAAGACTGGAAGCCTAGACGTATCCAAGTGACCAATGCAGATCACGACTAATCACTTATTCAATGGAAAGATATAACTCTGAAATTACATGAATAATTAAAACGATACTCAATGCAGGCATAAATAGATGAAGATGAATAAATTGCAAAATAAATGAAGAAATTATAACAGAATTTAGAGATAATTCCGGATGAATACATGGAAAGGCAAATTGAGAAATTAATTAAGCTACATTACTAACAAATGGAAAACGGACAGATAAATGAATAAAAATGATTTTGCAAATGAATATATAAATAGATTAAAAAAATAAATGGGGAAACGAATAGATACATAGCAACAATTATAAGGAAATGACTATCTGATTTTTATTCAAGAACTTGTCGGGAAAGAATTTACCAAAATTGTTAACAAATGCATGTCCATTTTTTCTTATCGTTATGATATGCCATCACTTGTCTAACGTGATAAATTAAAGGGAAACCAACCCCTGGGAGTGTCATGTTCTCATTAAATGAGAAAAATCAGATTAGCACAGTATTGAATATCTGAGCAAAATCAGACAATATATTCAAAGGTTATTTTGCTTTAACGCAAATCTTCGGACATTTGGATGAATAATCGATTGTGGTATTTCAAATTTGTCTGCAGATTTTGATCGAGTTGAAACATGTGAAAACTTCCCAACGAATTAACGAGTCGTTTGCCATCTGTTTCAATTTGGATGACCTCGTAATCGATCGTTAATTATCTTGTGTTTCTATTACGTATCGCACCACCCTGAAATATGAACTTGGAGCTCATCTTCCAGAGACAGAGAAGACCGCACGCCACCAATTATATTCCCATTGACTCATGTGTAAAAAAAAAAGTAAAAAGTAAAAATTCATCAAATATAAGTGCTAGGAACAGTAACATTCAGACTTGAATTGATAGAAGATCATCTTATTTCCTTCATCTTCATGAAATATGAAGGGTGGTCTTTCAGCTAATTCTCTCACAAAATGGTCTGAAAATAAAACTACCTATAAATTTGCTTGGACCATGTTGGGATATGGAGTTTTGCACAATACTGAAAAAATGGCCTTAAAATCCCATTTGGACCCATTCCTGCCATCTCATGGGACTCATCCGAACCACCAATAGTTCCTTTTCATGCTCATATGAAAAACATAGCTGGAATATCTGCCATTTAATTTATGTTATTATTTCTTTTGATTATATGAATATCTTTGGTACGGTATCACCTGACCATAATTAGTGGCGTGCGGTCAGAAGGCACACAAATGGAAACGAACTTCTTGAAGTTCGTCGTTGAGTGGCTTTGTAATCGGTTGTAATAGCAATCGCAACCATTGATCGGTTGTAATCGCAATCGCAACCTTTTGTAAGATAATAGTCAATGAGAATCCTAGAAGGAGCATGACAAATTATGATAACGCTGTTTTTTTTTTAAATATGATGGTATGAAGGTACTACATTTAGAATTTATAAAAAGATGACATTTTTGTGTTTCGTCATTCGTGGATATCGAAACAAGTACGGTAGCCCTAAAGTGACACACAAAAAACAGCCTCAAACTGGGTAAAGAATATTAGATTTTGATGAAACCCAAAGAAGAACATGAAGCTTAGAAGGACGGCACTTGTTGCGAGGAATAATCTAGTCATGATCTTTTGCCTATGTTCCCTTAGTGCTTCCGTACAATTCTGCAACACCTTAAGTTTTTTCCCCAAGGTTGCCAAAGCGGCATCCAACAGATTTAGGTTAAGTGCCTCTAAAGCGCTGCTCTAAAGGCTCGCACTAGGAAAAAAAATCAGCGTTATCACGGTACGTCACGACTTGGGTAAATAACCGGTCAATTCTTTTCGGCTATAACATTTTGATATAATAGGCGTTTGTTATGTTAGATGATAATTATTGTGATGTACGGTAAAACATGTACAAGATTGTTTTGTATATCAACTATGTCAATATGTGTTATCCTTGAATGGAAAATAAAAAAAATTACTGAAAAAATATCAGAGAATAGTTTTGCTCGCTTGTCGAATCAAGCTTTAAATATCTAAAATGTTTATTCTTAGTTATTACGTCAAATTAAGCCCAACGTATCGCTTGTTGTCATACTTGAGAATCGTTTATAATTTGATGAACTGAAGGCAAATTTATTTGAATTTCAATAGTCTGATTTACTTCAAACTTTTTCGATCGGTTCTTCTGAAACTAGCAAAAAAAAAATCAAAATTTCTTTTTTTTCCCCGAATAGTCAACAAACAACAAATAAATAAATACCATATAATATACGTAGCCTGTAGTCTCTCAGTCATTTCAAAGCGGCCTCAAAAACACATCTTTTCTTAACAGTCCTATGTAATTTACTAATTCTGGTGTAATATTTCAAGTTGTTTAGTAGTTCATTTATGTGTTTGTAATGTGTTGTTTTTTTGTTGAGCGCAATGAGCGTCAGAGCCTGGCGGATATCGGCGTATATAAGTATTCATATCATTATTATTATCATTATTCTTAAAAGATTGAGTTTCTTCTAAGTTAAGCATTCCTATAATCAATTCCACATGTATTTTGAGAAGAATCATGTTGAACCCTTCCTCTAAATTTTACATTGATATTTACTATCGTGAAAAGCATTACAATGTACAAAATAACAACGTGCCCAAACCACGTACAAAAAGTTGCAAACGAACGTTTTTCTATAGAGGTGCAGAATTACATAACTCAATTCCGATCCATATTCGAAAATGCCCAACGCTTGCCTCATTTAACAAATCTCTAATTCGTTTTTTTGCAAATTAAACAATAATCGTTTTTACCATATTTTTAGTCTAAAACAAATTTCAAACACCTTTTATCCATATCCTTTTACTATGGCCCTACAGTAAGTTTTTTTTAAGTTGCTTTTTAATCACGTTTGCACAGGGGGGGGGGGTGGTAGTGTGGTTGGGATTGTATATGATAAAATGTTTTGGTTTAATTTTGTATTGTTAGACTTTTATTTCCTCTTTCTTTTGCTCATGTTTTCTGTTTCTAGTCCCGAAGGAAGACCAGCTGCACTGATTGCAGTGCAGTTGATATTGGGCTGTCCAGCCGTCTCTCTCCGCTCTCTTCTTTTTAACCTCTTTTATTCATATAAATGTTATAAATTTTGCTGCTTGCCATGCTTTTTTTATCGAGTAATTCTTGTAATTTTTCTTTTGATGTATATATAATCTTTACTTTCTTTTGTATGTTGTATATATTTCAATTTGTTGTATTTGTTGTGTTATCTTTTTTATGACGGAAATAAAACAAACAAACAAACAAATCCATTTTTTTTATTCTACAAAAAAAATCAGTTTATTTCTTTCTCATTTTTTCTCTTTCCCTCTGTCTCTATCACACACGCACTCTCTCTCTCCCACTCTCTCCCTCTTTCTCCATCTCTTTCTTTCTTTCCCTCTCTGACTCTCTCCCTCTGTACGTTTAGTCTCATTAAACAGTACGATAGGTAGAATGCATCTTTTCCAACAATCTTGTACATAGCAATAATTCAAACTGTTCTTTTACTATAACTCAATCATTGTCATAAAATATTCCTTTTTATGATTAAAACGTACGCTTAATACAAAAGGAAATCTCGATCACGATTCAATTTCATTCTACTTAGTTTTTTTTCCACGAAGATCCACCGAACACAAAATATTTCAAGTAAATTTGAAGAAGGGTTCATTTTAAGGGTTTTAACCTGGATAAAAGGAGTGAACAATGGATGCTGTTGTACAGCAGCTCTCTACTGGCGATTCTTCATCCATCATTTCAGCAAAGACTCAATTTGTCAAGCTTTACGGCCCACTCCAATCAGACAGCACAGGCAATAAAGTTAAAGGGATAAAGAGGGAATGTGCGAGAATTTGAAGATGATAAAAACGGCAAATAGGCTCATGGCGGATTTGCCTGGGACAAGCGTGAAATGATTGTAAGAGATAATATTGAGGGCAAGGTAGAAGGTGAAGGAGTAGAACGGAGGAGAGTGAAGTGAAGCAAATACAAATAGATTAGTCTGAGAGGAAGGAAAAAAATGATTTCACCTCTAGAAAATAAGATATATATTTTACCCGGGGGAATTTCAAATTCAAACTTTGACAGTAATACAACGCACCTATCCTGCTAGTGTGTTTTTGAAATTGTCAAGTTATGCAGAATTCACTGCACACTTTGGCCCGTATTCCGATAGCGAGGTTTAATTTAACCCTGGTCTAAATCCATGGTTTAAGTATGGGTAGCCAAAAGTGCCAACATTTTTATTTACAATGAATAATTTGTATGTTAACTGCTCTCTTTTTCCATACTCTAATAATGTAGAAAACTATTGAAGTTTTTATTTTCAAATAATATGAGTGCCAAATGTGCTGGTAAATTAAACATTGACTATTATAGTTTCAAGCCTCTTTTGGCTCTCCATACTTAAACCACAGATTTAGACCAGGGTTAACTTAAACCTCGCTATCGGAATACGGGCCATAGAGTTTAAAAATACTTTTCAAAAGTCGCAACGCTTTATTTTTAGACGGAAATCGACCAGAATTTAAGCAACATTTTCATCGCATATTTCAAGTGGCGCTTTTGTTACGTTGTAAATCACCAAACTCTATTCCATCGCTGTGAGAAATTTTACGGTCAATTAAACAATATGCCCCACATTCGTATAGCTGGAATAAAA
>BQKZ01000341.1:0-11943 GCA_036244855.1 Temnopleurus reevesii
CTACTCCATAGCTCTCTGGAGTAGTGACAATGTCAAAAAATGTCAAAAACTATTCCAGGGAGCTATCCATAGCTACATTAACGCTGTGTTTATTAATCGAACAACAGGCTGAATTGGGGCGTTTTCTGACTCTCTGGAGGGGACACCACCAAAAGTCAGAAATCGTTAAAAAAAACCCTCCGAGAGTCAGATTTTTCTGTCTACACCAACACCAGCGTTAAACACCGTACTGGAACTACTGGGCAATGACAGGGGAAACCTCGACAAAACCACGGCAACTCACCCACACACCCCGCCGAATGGACCCGGCAGGCGCCCTGCCCGAGACCAAGTGAAAGTGGTGAAGTGAAGCAGCTCGTACGTTTGGTTCACAATTTAAAATTGATCACTGAGCAGTGCAGCAGAGCAAAAATCATTGCACAAGGAAAATACAATTTCTAAAATACCGGTACTCACATTCAGTCGATAAAATGTTGAATGTTGCCAAATAAGTCTGATTTGACAATCAAAAAACAACGAGTGTCCTTCTCCGCACTGACTGCAGACCGAGAATCTTGCGTCATTTGTAAACACAAGTCGAGCGCCATCTGGCGTCAAGATATGGCCAAGTAGCAATTAACTGATTGGCTCGAAGTTTCTTGGACGATTTTTGGCAGATTACGTATTTTGGAAGCAATTTCTTTTCATCATTTACACGTTTTGTTGCTAAAGCTGACAGGAATGGAGGAAAACTGCCAGAGGTATTGTATATGAAAATACACAGAAGCCGTATGACCACAAAGGTTCTCAAAATACTCGAGCAGTAAATGTTTTTAGGGAAAATTAAGCGGCGCAAGTACAACTAGATAAATAATCGACCCGCTCTGGCCGACGCTAAGCCACAGTCGTCGGCCAGAGTTCGGGCGGAGCTAAACTCCAAGTTACTATAAAGTTCAGCATCTATTACTTAGTTCTAAATTTAACAATACAATAGTAGCCTAACTTAGATTTATGCACCTTATTTTTAAGTGGGCAACACATGAAAACTATGAATTAACCAAAGTACGAAAATACACCCAATGGTGGTCTGTACTTATCGGTATCATTCAAAGTAGAATATTTTGATTTGAAGATTAGATGTTGGGTGACTTCAAACTTCAAGTTCAACTTTCAACTTTTCAAGTACCGTACGAGGACCGGTTTCCGGCCATGGGGGTGTAACTGGCCACCAAACCTCATACAGTTTCTCTATGGCGCGCACTTATGTTAAATGTGCACCCAAATAAACCCATGTAGGCCCTATGCTTCAACACAATCCCTATGGAGGCTCAAATCACCAGGCAGGTGCCGGAAACACCCGCCCCATGCCGCTTGGCGATCGCCGACTGCTGCGGGAATATACGGGCGCCATTAATTAAGTTATGCACATCAATCAAAAGCCCAGAATTTCGGCTAAATTATGATTATTTCCGGTCGTTTCTGTATCACTTCTGTAAAGTGACAAACGGTGTTGGAGCTTGGTTTACGGACCGTTTTGGTCTCTCAACACCAACAACAGTAACACCAACACCGAACACCGTACTTGAGTTGAAGTCATCCACTGTGTTAGTGTTAATTATATAAAGAATGTTACTTGTACAAATTAGTGGAAAAAGCCAAAAAAGACAGACAACACATTAAATTATAATTCAAAAAAATTAAGCCAAAGGCAAAGTCAATGCTCCTTTGTAATGAAATTCAAATCCGAACCAGCTTGTGATTGTTGGCCCACTTTATTTTCCAGAAATAGCTTATATCATGTGAGACATTAATAGCCTATAACGTTAAACGTTAGGCCTAACATTACAAACAAGTACCGGTACCGGCATAAGGCATAAGCTTAGTCATTAGGGCATAGTCTAGAGGGAGGTTGTTCAAAAGTTGCATTGATCAGAACGAAATGAATTATAACTGAAAAAAGTTCGGGAAAAATCCAAAGATCTACCAAAAATACGATTTAAACAATATGATATTTTAGCATTTCCTTTCCATATGCTTTGTAGTTAAGAAATGTGGAGGCGCCATGGTGTAGTGGTCATGACTCTCGCCTAGAGGGTCGTAGGTTCGAGTCCCTCCCATGGCGTTAATTTCCTTCAGCAAGAAATTCATCCACATTATGCTGCAGTCAACCCAGGTGAGGTGAATGGGTACCTGGTAGGAATATTCATTCCTTTAAATGCCAAGTGCGCTGCATGGTGGCTGCCGGGCTAAAGCCAGGGTAATAATGCTGCAATTGTAAAGTGCTTAGGGAATTCTCATGAATTGACTAGCGCTATATAAAAGCCATTCATTATTATCATTAATATTAAACAGAAACTCAAGTTTTGGTATAAAATAGTGTTTTCTGACTTTAATATTCATGAAACCTATAATGTGCCTGAAATGGCAAGTAGGAAATTTCACACTCTTTCCAATGGTGTTTGTTTTCCCTAGTTTTTTTGAAAATCAGCTCATATAGTGAAATTGTGACAACCATGAAAATTATAATTCAATTTCAATTCAATTCAAAATAATATTTATTTTTTCCTTCAAACTGACACAGTTCTGTATACATCAATACAATATTCAAAATAGAAAATCAAATGTCAATAATATACAGAAATAGCATAAACAAAATACATACAAATTAAAGAAAAGGGCGCAGATCCAGAAGGCGAAGCCTGTGTTGGGAGCGCCAATGCATTGAACAGTACAAATACACAAAACAAAAGAATTTGTGTATCCCCAATTTCCCATAGGAAACGCATGGGGGAATTGCAACTTAGATATACACAAATTGAAGGGTCTGCTATATTTCTTGTAACTTTTGTTGGTGTAGGAAAATCAACGTGCTGAAATCATTAGAATGCCCAAAATTTTCTCTTTCCGGACTAAATAAATCAGGGCAGTGTGTCACCAAGATAAGAAAGACTTTATGCACAACTTTACGTTCGACAGGTATCAGTTCTTGTGATGAATGCACATACTATTATGAATTATTACGCACAAGAAAGGATACCAGTCAAACTTAAACTCGGGCGTAAAGTCTTTCTTATCGTGGTGAAACACCTCCCTGATTATATTGTAATAATCTGATGAAAAATGAAAAAAAATGTAATAATTTTTTGTCCAATTTCGGCATGGTTTTCCGCAGACACTTTTGATGTGCTTTGCAGAGACCCTATCTAGTATTACTTGTGCTGCACTCAACCCAGGTGAGGTGAATGGGTACCTGGCAGGAATATTTATTCCTTGAAACGCCAAGTGCGCTAATGAAGTGGCTACTGGGCTAAAGCCAGGGTAATAATGCTGCAATTGTAGAGCGCTTAGCGAATTCTTCATAAAGAGTTGATAAGCGCTATATAAAAGCCGTTCATTATTATTATTATTATTAAATTGCAGAATGGATGAAGAAGAAGCTTGTGATACAGAGTACCCCAAGGATTTCACCGCCAATCTCAAACTCCATCGTGCTGCAAGAAAAGGAGATGTGAGGAAACTAAGGGCACTCTGCAAGACAGGTAGCTTATAGAATCTGACAGTTTAAGGGGGTGTTGTTCAAAAGTCGCAATTGTTCGCAAGTTGCAGTTGTTCGGAACATGCCAATCGAAATCATTATTTCATGCGCGTTTTGTAACATGCACATACCGTGCGCGAATGAAAATGCATGTTACAATTTGCAAAGTGCACAATTGATTTGCAGTTGATTTTGAGCAACTCCCCTTTAGTTCACCTTTTATTTTGATGTATAGCATTCATTTGAGTGGGGATATCCATTAAATTTGAACAGGCACAATGCAAGTCAGAATATTTTGCTACCTGCTATCACTATCAATGCTCAGAACAATGGATATAGTCCAGTAGTCCTAAGTAGACTGTGATCCTGCTGTCATCAGCTTTAGGGGGTGTTGTTCAAAATTTGCAATTGATTGCAAGTTGCAGTTGATCAGAACGTGCCAATCAAAACCATTGTTCCACACGCGTTTTGTTACATGCACATAGCGTGCGCGAATGAAAATGCATGTTACAATTTGCAAAGTGCACAATTGATTTGCAGTTGATTTTGAGCAACACCCCTTTAGTTCGCCTTTTATTTTGATGTATAGCATTCATTCGAGTGGGGATATCCCTTCAATTTGAACAGGTACAATGCACGTCAGAATATTTTGCTACCTTTTATCACTATTGATACTCAGACCAATAAATATCCATGGTCCAGTAGTCCTACTGTGACCCTATTGTCATCAGCTGTAGGGGGTGTTGTTCAAAATTTGCAATTGATCGCAAGTTGCAGTTGGTCTGAAAGCGCAAATCAAAATCATTGTTGCACGCGCGTCTTGCTAAATGCGCATATCCTGCGCGAATGAAAATGCATGTTACAATTTGCAAAGTTGCAGCTGATTTGCAATTGATTTTGAGCAACATCCCATTAGAGTGTTAACAGGTAAGCAAAATATTGTGACTTTTGCTGCATGAACTTGATGAATTTGATTTTGAGAGGGTCATCCTGCCCCCCCCCCCAAAAAAAAAAATGAATGAAATATATATTTTGTTCATTATTATTATTAGCTGATTATTAGAAATTGGCATTTGTGCATACCCATAAAGAATTAAAAATTAACAATTAACAGTTGTCTGTTGCTGTATGAAGATTTTTGTAAATGCTGCCCCCTAAAATCGATTGTTCTATTAGATTATCCAAATAACATGCTGTGTTTATTTTGTGAGAAAATTAAAGCAAACAACTTTTGTCAATAGATTACACATGTAAATGCATAAAAGTACAGTGTACTATATTCATTAGAAAGCGGGGATATTTCCAGACTAATGAGAATGTTGTATATTCACATTTGATCTCTTATTGTTCTTACACAAGGTATGAAACAAACATGCTGTAAATCAACACTAACTTCTCAATGCTTTTACATTAAGGTATAAATCCAGATGCGGTAAATGAACAATGTCAGAGTCCATTGTTTGTAGCAGCCTTACATAACAAGGAGAAAGCTGTTCAGTTCCTGCTAGCTTCTGGAGCAAATCCAAACCAGTAAGTATCTTCATACTTTTGTCTGGTACATTTTGGCATTGTACCCACTCTCTCCTGCATCCTAATGAAGTAGAAAGATTAGCTTTTTAAGTTAGGCAACACTTATGCATCAAATGATTTCAGAAATCAGAAATTTTTATATAATAACTTTGAAGAAATCTAATTCCTCTGTCCTGACACTCAACCCATTCAGACATCCAATAACTAGGTATACAGCTTTTTCAAAAATAAAGGAGTTGCTTATTATTGCATAATCCCTTATGAAATTAAGAAATTAGTTAACATCAAGTATAAATATATATTGAGGGTGAAGTTGATTTAACTAATGATTTTATCTGTATTACAAAATTATGACACAGTCCTTTGTTCATTGCAAAAATGTCTGTCTAGAAAAGTGAAGATGATATTTTATAAATTTTGATGTGTTTTAATTGTTTGGTGATTTTAACCAATAGTGCTTTGTTTCTCGTTTGTATCCTATATAAAAGCAGTTCACATTCCACAGAAAACTTGAAGAAAAAAACACTGTTGCCACTTGTTTACTTGCACTAATGGTCAAACCTAAGCTCCATTAAGAAAATAGAAATAAAGCAAATAATTGCAGCTTCTTTGCAGCATCCAATAAAATTAGCATCTAAAAAAATTGGTCACTTGTTTAGACTTTTCAAAGAAGGGAATAAACTTTACACCAATGTATGATGAATATGATGAAGTTTGACTTTGTAATTCTAAACAAGCATATTCTTTTAAATCACATTCATGCAGCGCCTGTTATGATGGTAGCACCCCCATGCACGCCGCCTGTCTCTCCTGCTCTCCAACCATCCTATGTCTATTGGCTGATGCCGGTGGCAACATCAATCACCATGACAACCGTGGTCTGCTACCAAGAGACTGGATATCCTACCAGGAGGTGATTGATAAAAGGTATGGCTCGATGTTATCAATTGATTTGAATTAAGATTTAGGACTAATAAATGGATAAATGAATAAATGAATAAGCAAATAGATCAATATTTAGATTGATTTGTTGATAGATATGTATAAAGAGACAGAAATATAGATAGCATAGATATAGAGATCACTTTTAAAGGGGAAAGATAATACATTCAATTCATAGAGCCCCTGGATCCACTCTGCAGAATACTTGAGCTGCTTTTCTATCATTATAATCATTATTATTATGGTTTAATTTAACAATATTTTGGTTTATATCATTGCTTTTATATGTATCTTGATTTATTGTCCTGCCTTTGCAGTAATACGCTTTGCCCTGGACAGATTTTTATTTTTTCTGTATTTCTGTATATTTTTGTCATTTTTGATGTACTACTCAATGTTCTTTATAACTTATTCCTTTATGTCAATAAAGTGATACAAAATGAAATCGCCAGCATCATGGAAAAGCCAAAGCATTTAAAGGAATAAATTTACCCACTTGGTACTCATTTCCCCCACCTGGATTGAGTGCAGCACAATTCGGATGAATTTCTTGGTGAAGGAAAGTAACGCCATGTATGGGACTGGAACTGCGACTTTCTGGTTGAAAAGCAAGAGCCATGTCCATAATACCACAATGCTTCTGAGTAATGATGGGCAGAGAATATGAATTGAAGACAATATATGATGACAAACAAATAGGTTTTGCTTATGTGACTGACGTATTGCAGAGGCAGCTAGATCCAAGACTTGTTAACAGCTGGCTTGACAAGCAACAAAAAATGTCTTGTCTTTCAAGTTGCTTAACGGACAAGTGTAGGAAGCCATTAATTTGTGGATGGGGACCCTTCAGTCTAATCTTTATTCTGTGTACGTATATAGCATGAAGCTTTGAAAAAAATATCATTTAGGAATAAAAATGAAGACCGTGGGTGCTTCTCTACCATTTTAATATCTAGTGCAGGGAACTACAGCTCTTTCATGTGAATAACTAGATGTTGCTAGAGCTCATGTTTCATGTTTTCAACTTCAGATTCAAAATGAGAAAGTTCCTCGAGGCGATGAGGTTGTATGCTGTCGGGACGATTGGCGATGAAACACTGAGCAGAAGGACTAGATCTCGCTGGAATGAATTCATGGACAACCTTAGACAGTAAGTCATACTTTTATGCAACAAATTTTATATTGAATAAGCACTTTTTATCACTAAATCTCATATTATATGATATGATATCAAACCTTATGTGCTCTCATAGTTTAAATGAAATGGGCGAATTTGGAGAGGTGGTCAGAATTTATGTTGTATGCATGATTTCAATTAGACACCGCAGGAGGACTAGATCGCGATGGAATAAATTTTATAGACAGCCTAAGAAATTAAGTCATACTTCTTATCAATGCAACATGCTTGGGGAATGTGCATCACATTTTTCACAATATGTGGGAACTGCACAACATCTGGAGGCGCTGTGTTTAACAATGTTTACACATCACCATGTTTGCATGCATTTTCTGAAAAAAGGAAGGCTGCAATGAAAAATAAATCTATGTTATTTTGTATTTTTCTCTCCAACTTTCTCCTAGGTTTCCAGAGCGTAGTGGAAGACAATGGAGAAGGAGACGATGGTTCACCGACTCTCCTCAACGGCACTTCAGACCACGAATTCCTCAAAGCGTCACAAATTTCTTTCATCGATTCCAGAACATTGATTGGACTCCTTGCTTCAGATTTTATCCACAGCAAGAGGTATTCTAAAATGATTTAAATTGATATTTGCATCAACTAATAAAGCCTTAATAAGCCTCAAAAAGTAAAAGAAAAAAAAATATCTGTCTGAAAAAGCATATAATTTATTGATAGAAATAATCTATGCAAATTTTCATCTTGTAAATTCATTTTTTATAATCAAATGTTTCACATCTTTTATTGTTCTTGGAATTTAGGCCATAGAGATTTCTTAGCTTCTTGTAATTTTTCTTCTTTTCTTTTAGGCTGATTTGAATTATTGTATAAGCTGACATTTTTGCAGTGGTTTTGATTTCGTGAAATTTGCGGTCCTAGCCTCGCTAGGATTATGTAAATCACAATATTTTTTGCTTTCTTGCTTATACTGTCTCTTCAATATTTCTATGACTGTTTGCAGAAAATAAACTCTGATAAAAAATAACCAATTCAAAATAGATACTGCTTATTTTCATGAATTTTTGTCCAATTAGGTCGACATCACAGAGAGGGATACACTGAAAAGCAGAGACGTCTTAAAAGTACAGCAAGAAACTGAAGAAGGTAATATTCTTATTTATTTTAATTGATTTGTCAGGTGCAAATTACATGACAGGATTTAAGATGCAAGATTCGTTTTATTTCATTTTTCATCCAAACTATAGTATTCATAGATACATCAAATAAGAAATAATTGTTAACTTAGAAGTACGGATGTGTCATTGAAAGAGAATTGATGTTGACAAGGCTTATTCACAATGGGATCCTAAATGTTTAAAAGTACAATGAAAAACCTAAAATTACAAACAAAACAATCAAAACTATTTGTATAGTTACGGAACTACTTGTCTCAACGGGCATACGCCTGGGATTTGTCAATGAGGGGAACCAATTTAGAATTTTGTATCCACACCCACCCCTACAACGAAAAAAAAAAATTCTCGGCTTAAATTTCTGCCTCTCCCTCCTCCCCTCCCCCCCAGCAAATTTGCGCACCTCATGGTCTAAAATTTAGTGGCAACCAACCTTTGACACAGGGGGCCCAGGCCTCCAAGGGCTCTCCTCCCTCTTTCCCCCATCCCCCTCCCCCGGTCAGGTGCGCATGTTGATTCTCATTTGTACAAACCGCTAGCTTTTCATTTGAAATGAGATTCCAAAGCTTGAAACCCATCAAGATCTATGGATACATGCAATGAGGAACCCCAGACGTTAATACATCTGTTTTATTATTGTTCAATCACCAAATCATTCTGGAATGAGGTAAATGATTGGTTATCTGCTTAAAATATTTATGCCCATAAACTGAGTCAACTTGATATTTGTTTTGGCTTTAAAGATAAAGCTCACCATCTTACGAATACAATTATATTTTATGCCAAATATTTCATTCTCAAGTCAAAATATGCTGAAGAAACTCTATCTATCCAAGTTTTTAACAATGAATTAAAGTTTTTAGAAAAAGTTGAAAATACTATTGCTTTCAAGAAAGGAGAAGAACATTTACACAAAAAGAAATGGATTATTTGAATATACTTTGTAACTCATTGTGCCTTGAAAAACTATATTTTGTATATGCATTTTGTTGAAGCCATAAAAACATTAAAAAAAATAAATTAAAAAAAAAGATCTATGGATACATGCATTGAGGGTTGTCTTGTGAAGATGTGAACATAGAATTTGGGATTAGTCAGCATTTGTTCTTTTGTAAATTTTTTCTGAAAATTGAGAAAGTAACTCTATTTTGGATTAAGATTTAGATTAAGATTGGACTAAGATTAAGATTAAGATTGGATTGAGATTGGATTGACATTCTGCTAGGATCGAAAGCTCAAGCGCTTTTTTTTTTACTTCATTTTACTCCACAGCTCTCCGTTATCGGATAAGCAGTTTTCAGCAGTTCTCGTCATTTATTTATTTTGGATAGTTATAATCTTGATTAATAAGGCTAATATTAACTTGAGAATATCAAATTATGATAAACAGTTGGTAGACAGAAGGTAGTGTTATGTGGATCTATAAGAAATTCCATCATTCTTGAAGTGATACCCAATAACTTTTAGACAGTTTCCCCAATAGCATGTAGGCTATATTTGAATTGCTTAATGCATGAGTTTACCAAATATAGATGAAAAAAACAAAAACAAAGAGGATAATTCACTGTTTTTTAGTGGGTTTAAAAAAATTGAGGGTTATCTCATGTAGATATGAAGAGAGAATTTGTGATTTTCGCAGTTCTCTTGATTTGCAAACTGAACTTGTGAATGTGATTGTTCTTATCAAAATACGTAATCTAGATCTGATGAACCCAACTTGAAGGGGAAGCCACCCTTGAATAATCATGTTTTCAGTGAATGAAAAAAATCACATGGATGAAATGAAAATCTGAGCAAAATTGTCCAAAAATATTGCGTTTTTGAAGTTGCAATTTTATTTTCTGATGGGATCCTTGAGTTGGCAACTTTGACAATCTAGCAGACAACTTTCCTTTCACTTTGTACATGAAATTTCAAAAATAGATTAAATGTCAAATACAAAATAATGGTTCAACATGATTTTGTCAAAAATATATGAAGGCATGTTATACAAAATCAAGATTTTATTGATTTAAAAAAAAAAAAAATTTTAATGTGGTATACAAAATGAATGGAGTGTTTTCCGACATGACGTCCCAAGAGAAAAAAACAACAGTTTGTTGACTTTTCTGAGAAAAACATATGAAAACTCACAATTTTGTGTACAGAGTGAATGAGCAGTTGTTCGACATGGCGTCACAGCTAGATTCCCAAGTGGCAGGGATCATCATTTCTCTGTGAGTTTAAAATTATTCATAACATTTGAATGGGATGTCCGGTTTGTCATTCATTGAGAGCACAATAATTCATGTGGTTGGGTCCCCTTCAATTTTGCCAATTTCTCGCATAGGTGAGGGTGACATCTGCAAGCGACAGCTCTCCGACTCCACCTATCCAGTTCTAACTCTCTACGTGGACGAGAAACACGGCAAGCTGTCTTCCACCAAGAAGAAGGACGACATACTTCAAATTGACCTGGTTGAAATCGAGGAGGAGAGGGGATCACAAGGGTCCGATGGGGTACTCCAGAGGACGGGTACCGGTGATGGAGGTAGACTGGGGCCCCAGGAAGGGGTAGAGGGATTTGGTGGTAGTGCTGGGACTGCTTCAGGAGAAAGGGACAGCAATCTTCAAGATGGGATGGAAAGCGCTGGTGAGGAAATAGCAGGTGCTAGGAGGAAGCAGCGTTTTACACAAAAAGTCAGAAGTACAGGTGAGTCCGTATCAGTAACAATTATGTGAATATTTGTTCATATCCTTACACTCTTTACAACATTCTTGTGTGCTAATAATTCATCAAAAAAAATGAAATATGTTAGGAAATGTCATTTTT
Source organism: Temnopleurus reevesii (assembly GCA_036244855.1). Lineage (NCBI taxonomy): Eukaryota > Metazoa > Echinodermata > Echinoidea > Temnopleuroida > Temnopleuridae > Temnopleurus > Temnopleurus reevesii. The sequence goes on from BQKZ01000341.1 coordinate 11,112, forward strand.
CATCACAACTCAATTTTATTTTAAGTTGTGTTTATTTTAACCATGATAAGTGAATAATTGTTATATTTATTCATGACATATCAAAACAATTATCAGCTTAGAGGGAGAAATATAATTTGTTATTATTGTGTTATAATGTTTTATAGCATTTAATGATTAACCCTTACAAAGCGTTTGTTTTAAAGACTGGGTCTGGCCCTCCAAAATAACTTTCTTATTTATTGTACAATTTGCTTAAAACTATGTTTGATCTGTTCATCTTAGTTTTCTGCTATAAATCTCGTAGAAGATTTTTCTTGTGCAGACCAAGTCTAATTTCCTACTTTTGAGTAAAATCATACTTACTTTTCATTTGAAAAGGGTGGAATGACTAAGTTCATATATCAATATATGTTGCACTTTTTTGGCAGCTGAGGATCAAGATGAAGAGGATACTCAAGGAAAGTTGGGCCACACTGCATCAGGTACCCAACAGGAAGATAGGTCTTCCACATCATCAGATGATAGCTGCAAAAACAGGATGATGGAGATCCTTGAGGATGCATTCAAGCTAGAGCTGGCCCCAAAGGTTGGTTTTCTTCTTCTTTTCTTCTTCTTCTTCTTTTGTAAGGGAAGGTACGTGTTCTTGTGAGCTCCGTATTTTTTTCGTTTAAAACCACTAAATTGACCCTCGTGGTCTCATTTAAGTTATATGAGTAGTGTTTAAAGCCTAATTAGACATCTTAGTCGCGGTCCACCATTGCTGGGTATTAATTAAGTGTTATTTTACTTGGTTTCTAGTTTGTCTTTCACTTGCCCGTGCGAGAGAATTTCGCATGGCGGGTGAAGAAAC
>BQKZ01000341.1:12818-23691 GCA_036244855.1 Temnopleurus reevesii
GAAAAATATGCTATGATCTTGAAATGTGTATAGAAACTATATGTCATGGTATATATCCCCAAAATTCACATTTCTTTAATCTTTACCAAAACTATACATGGGCTTTAAGAAAGATTGGAGTACGTTGACGAGTATAATAATATGCATAAGATTCTTTACCATTCAGCAGAAGAAGTGGTACCTGTCGTGCGTAAAGTCATTCTTAAAGTCTTTCCTAACTTGGAGAAACAGCGCCCAGCATTCCAGAATTATGGAAATTAAGATTTATTTTATGAAATTTGTTTTCTATTCAGGTGTGTGAACTCATGGCAGAGTACTGCGACAGCACCCAAGGAAGCAAAGCAGCACAGGAGTCCTTCGACATTGACTTCCATTCCTACAATGGGGACGATGACCAGGTGGACATCGACGCGGTCAAGTACCTTGGAAGGGAAGGGGGAAGCCCTGGAGAAATCTACATCGGACATGGTGAAGAGGATGATCAATCTGATGATCGAGACAGGTTTGGCACGGCGGAGATTGAGATTGACAACCTCCTTCCAAAGGATGATGCGGCAGGTGCTCTACTTTTTATTTCTCACAATGAGATGATGATTTAATTTATTGATTACTGAATCCTCTAATTCATGTCGACTTTGAGTGTGGCTCATGTGTGGCTCAGTGGTAGAGCGTCTGTTCCATGAACGGAAGGTTGTCGGTTCGATCCCCGGCCGGGTCATACCAAAGACCTATAAAAATGGGACCACCTGCCTTCTTGCCAGGCGCTCGGCATTTAAGAAAGGAGAAGGGTAATAATAACTTTATGTTATGCAGGGCCCGCTGGAAGGGCAGCATACAGCTGAATGTGGCTACCCTGGGTAAGTAAAACATTATTATTATTATTATTATTATTATTATTATTATTACTTGTAGTCAATGGGTTAATGAAATTTACGGATTACAGATTCATTATTTTTCATTTTGTTTACCCATATCCATCCATTCAAACTACCACTTATCAATTTATTCCATTTATATATTGTTAATTTGATAATAAAAATGACAAATCAATTACAGATACAGCCGCAATTTTTGTCTAAAATTTGTTGTCTTTCTTAAGAGTATATTCAGGCACCAAATAAATTGTCCTACAGACCTCCCAACCATTATGAATTTGGAGGAAACCGTTTTTGATCATTTTGAGAGAGTTTCAAGACAATTTTGATAGAGTTTTCCTAATTTTTTATAATATTTCTACTACATGGTCCTGTTTGCAATTTCTCTCCTCTTCTTTAGTCAAATCATTCCTCTGTTTCAGTTATATGGCTAATATAAGACTTATCATTGCAGAGAAAAAAGAACATTTTTAATGTTGCACAGTATACACATTTACTGATAATATTTACTGATAATATATATTTACTAATAATATATATACATATTTACAGATGGTGATAGTTCTGACGACGAGGAAGATCGCAACTTCATCAAGGAGGGGCGGTACGTAGACGTTCAGAAGATGCTGTCAGCAAGCGTTGAGATGGTATTCCCCGAAACGACATCTGATGTGCCCTATGATTTGAACAATAATACAGATAGGGCAGAGAGTAAACAGGATGGCAATGAGACTGCAGGAAGCTCTCTTTATCAAGGTAAACTTAACCCATTGACTACTGGAGCTAGGTATTCCCTGTACATAGTCTATGGTAATTAAAGAATCATTCAGCACCAGATAATAGGGCAATCAGGGACGCTGGGATGGAGAGGGACAAAACTTCCACAGTCTATTTAGATCTGCTTGTATCATATTTGCTTTCACTTTTATAATAATTTTCCCTCTATATTGATAGATTTATCCGATGACAGGGTCTCTAAAATAATCCAAGTCATCAAAGAGGATTTTTTTTTAATGACTTCCGCCCTATTCCCCCCTTTTATGGTATTTTATGGGTTGAGTGATATGCATTTTTGTAATGTGTTGTTTGAGTTGATTATGTTAGCATCTAAGCTTCATGGTGGAGCAGTTTTTATTTTTGCCTTTCAACGAGAGGGTCACGATTCATATCCCGTCCGTGGCATTAATTTCCTTCAGAATGAAATTCATCCAAAATGCTGCACTCAACCCAGGTGAGATGAGTGAGGACCAAACCTGAATATATTCCTTTAAATGCAGCCTGTGTAATAGTCTCACTGTTAAAGCTCAATTATTTATGTTACATTGTAGTTACTGTAAGTGTTAGCCGTTTTGTAAGGCTGTCAGCTACCTAAATATTGCAAATAAAAAGTGTGTTTCTGTTTTCTCTCTTGTTCAAAATACATGAAGTTACAAAAGTATTCTATTTCATTTAATTGTGTTATTAAATCATGCAGTATCTGCCTTGAACGAAGCTGCCTTCATGAGTGATCTCTCCCGTGAAGTGAATGTCAACGAGAGTCCCAAGTCTTCCTTGAACAGTGTCCTACAGGCACAAGACAACGAGGATAGAAATAAAGAAACCGTCAAGGAAAAAGATGAAGATGAGGGAGATCGGATGGAGAACGCACCCCTTCGCTCAGCATTAGCTAAGTATGGAGATCTCGTCTATTATTTATTTTCTGAGACTGCAGAGTCATTTGAAAAGGAGGGGGGCTGTAGGCTGTTTATTACCCCCTCCAATTTTGCGGTGTCATTTTCAACCAATCAGGAGCGCATATATAGGACATGCGTTAAATTTTCTGAGTTGTGTTAAACGCTACATTTTATGCAATATTAAATGATTATATATGTTGCATTTAGACAACAAAATATCAAGCGTGGGGACATATGATATCGATAGTGACTATATTCACATCTTCATAAGATTAATTTTTAGAAAGTAAAAGCAACTATTCACACACCTTTTGTTAGTTTTCTTGTATATGCTGTGCTTTCATTTTTCCTTCTATATGTGTTTTTTGTGTAAAGCTCATGCAGACCTGTTTCATGGAATGTTTTTTTTTTCTCTTTCTAGACTTGATCTAAGTCTGAGCTGATGGGGATCCGTGCAATTTGCAACATCGACAGAATCTGTGACGTCATGTCAGACAACTCATAATTCAAATTTTAAAAAATGGATTAATGTAAAATTTAGAGTAAGCGTCCAACATTATTCTTCTCAAAATAAATGTAGAATCCAATATGGGTTACTACACTCCAGCGGAAAACCAACGTTTTGTTGACTTTTTTGGAAAAAAGAGGAAAATGTGAAATTTTGTATATAGAGAGTGAATGAGGAGTTTGTCCGACATGACGTTACATATTCTGTCAATCTTGCTGATTGCACGGATCCCCATCAGCGGCACGGATCCTCATATCTCTGTGACTTTGAAGATTTGTAGCTTTTGAACTGGTTGTCCGATTTGGCTCAAATTTTTCACAGTTTGTTCATCTGATTTGTCTTCATTCAGTGAGTCCTAGATAATTTCAGGGGTGGGTTCCCCTTGAAATGAACATTATATATCCTAGCAGTCATTGGACAATAATAATAATAATAATAATAATAATATTCAGTTCTTTTATAGCGCATAACACATAGCCATAGCATGTCCCTATGCGCTTACACAGCAGAAAAAGAAATAACAGAATGGAGAGTGGAGAATAAAGATCTGCTTTAAAAAGCAAGAAAACAAAGTACATTTGATATTGTGCACTGGGCTCATGTACTGTACATGCAAATTACGGTATTTGTAATACACTGCTAAAAGTGTTGGCAAAAAGTCAACCCATCCAACTGTTGGCCAATTTCTTTCCTTATTTGTTGGGCAAACCTTGTCTTAGCATTGCTTAATTCAAACTGCATTGATTTTTGCATCAATTGCTGGGTGAGTTGAGAATGGATTAATTGTGTTGTTGTTGTTTGTTAAATATAGAGGCCCCCCAGTCATGATTGTCTATATTGATTAATTTTGGAGCATTTGTTTGCCTTATAAGGAAAACATCGTCCAAGACATGGGTGGGTTGAATTTTTTGTCCAACACTTTTTGCAATGCAAGAGTTTCTCTAGGTTATTCCTATCTTTGAATGAATGACTTTATTACCAATCAACAACAGCATAAATAACAAACATATCAAAATACATTCTTGCCTTACATCTCTCTCCCTCTCTCTCTATAGACTGGATCTAACACAAGCTGAGAAGCAGGAAGTCCAGGAATGGTTTGGCGGTCACGGCAGCGTTCACAACCTCATCCTCAACTATGAATCCAAGATACAGGAGATCAAATGCGACACGCTCCGATCCAACGTGACCAGTCTGGGCGCCCTCTTGAGACGAGAATACGCCATGATGGACCAGGGTCGTGTGCAGAATGCAAGGCGTTGTGCCAGTGATACAGTTGCTTTGCATCAGCCCCAGCAGACTCAACTGCGCATTACAAGATCAGGTATTTATCAACTGTAGAGAAAAATGATTCCTTCTTGGCAAAAATGGTTATCCAGAAGACACAAGTCATTTAATCAAGATTTTTTAAGGGGACCCGGCAACTCTGCCCAATTTACATGTACATATCTCTATGAAAAATACACCTTATAATGTGTTCTACTTCCAGAACGAGTTTTCTCAGGAGCTTTTTTGTCATTTTCAACAAAAATTAGATTCTTTAAAGTATTCCCACAGTCATATAAAATCCTGAACATTTTTAGTCATGAAAGAACGAAAAATCAGGGAATTATTTAAATTTGTGAAAATCATGGAAAAGACATGGAATTCATTGCATTTTACCTTTTGGCTATTGCAGCTTTCCAGTGTAACTCTCATATTCTACAGTCATATTTTGCTATAATAATTGGTGTTTCTCATCAGAACGTGCAATTCTTTAATACCGTGCCAGAACGGAAGTCATAGAATGCAGCAACTTAGTCAAAAGTTATGGAAAAGTCATGAAATTCTGTTTCAACATTTCTGTAGAAACCTTTGAACTAGCCGACCACATACCTTATGACCGTCTTACAATGGGTACTTTGACAAATACAATCCACCCGATATTTATTTTGAAAACTCATATCGATACTCAATATATAATTTTAATGCGTCAATCAGTCTTTATACCTAATACAAGGGACAAATCAGTTTCAAATTGGAGACAAATCCTAAGACCGCTCCAACAGTTCCGACTTCCTAATGACTGATGTGTTCAAATGCTTCTTAGAGCTACAATTACACCTTTTTTTTTTAAACGGATCACAAGCAAGTCAAAAGGTGTGCGATGGGCTTTATTTAAATTTGTGGCTAATTTCATTCAAACCTAGTGAATTTTATTGAATCGTCATATGATTTTCAAACAGAGTGCCCAAGAATAATGCCTGTAACAAGTAGCCAGAGCGCCGTAGCTCATAACATCACAGATGATATGGATCCTGATGATTCCTGGCTCTGGCCTGCTAGTGGGGAGGAGAATGAGACATTTGAGGAGCAGCTCCGANTCAAGGAAAAAGATGAAGATGAGGGAGATCGGATGGAGAACGCACCCCTTCGCTCAGCTTTAGCAAAGTATGGAGATCTTGTCTATTATTTATTTTCTGATACTGCAGAGCCTTTTGAAAAAGAGGGAGGCTGTATATCATCATTTTTACACCCCCCTCCAATTTTGCAGTTCCTGGTTGTTGTAGTGATACCTATCAGTATATCAGGGTCTGCAAATCACAGACTAGCATTAACATTACTGAGCTGAACCCTGGCAATCTAGGTCAGCTCAACATACACTGAAACAGTGTGGACTTGTGTTGAGATCATCAAGTCAAGATGATGTTTAATTAGCTTAATAAATTTCTTGTGTTAACCGAGCAATACTATCCTTAGTGTTAGCAGTATTGCACCAGGAAACGTCTCCTATATTACCAGTTTTATATTATTAAATGATTATTGATATTGCATTTAGACAATAAGATATTAAGCATTGTGACATATATCAATATTCACTATTTTCACATCTTCAGTAGAAAGTAAATTTTTGGAAAGTAATACACCTTGAATTATCCTCTCGTTTCTCTCTGCTAAACAACTGTTTGCACACCTTTCATTAGTTTTCTTTTATGCTGTACTTTCACTATTTCCTTTTCTTCCAGTTTTTGTTTTTGGTGTTACGATGGCTCATGCAAATCAATTAAAAAGTTCAGTTTTCTAGACATGATGACCTCTGTCATTTCATTGACATTAGTTAAATATTTATAAATGTATTTGCTGAAGTACACTGAATATTTGTAATTGAAACTAGAAACTGTAAATACTGAAAGTACAGCAGAAAGAAATTTGCACAACTTTGCACATGTTTTCAAGCATATTGAACCCCTGTGAAAGATTTATAATCATATCTGGCTATAGCAACCAAGGGAATAAGAAAAAGTGGGCTCTATGGAGAGGTTCTTCAGCTCACATTGTTCTCAGGATCGGATAATCTGACAAGACTTATGAATGTTTCTTAAAAAATGTAAATGATATTGACAATGAATTCTCTAGACCTCTTTGCAATTAAGGAAGGAAATTGTTGTATAAGGACTTTCAACAGGGACGCCACTTTTCAGGCCCCAGTTATACATTTACAGTTGTTCATATCAGAGAGCATGATGGGTAGATTTCTAGTACGGAAGTGATCATTGCACAGTGTTAACAGTGCGCGCACCTGGTGTGTATACAAGAAAAATACCCATCATCCTCCCCCATAAGAACAACCATGAAAGCATGTATTCATTATCAGGCCATTGTGTGAACATATTTGTATACAAATTATTACATTCCAGGTGATTTTCAGACCCTTTGGTGAATTCCATTGTGGTCGCTTCCAATTGTAATTTCTGTGTCAGCAAACTTTCTTGCTTTTTCTCTCTCTAGACTTGATCTAACGCAAGCTGAGAAGCAGGAAGTCCAGGAATGGTTTGGCGGTCACGGCAGCGTTCACAACCTCATCCTCAACTACGAATCCAAGATACAGGAGATCAAATGCGACACGCTCCGATCCAACGTGACCAGTCTGGGCGCCCTCTTGAGACGAGAATACGCCATGATGGACCAGGGTCGTGTGCAGAATGCAAGGCGTTGTGCCAGTGATACAGTTGCTTTGCATCAGCCCCAGCAGACTCAACTGCGCATTACAAGATCAGGTATTTATCAACTGTAGAGAAAAATGATTCCTTCTTGGCAAAAATGGTTATCCAGAAGACACAATTGTCATTTGATCAAGATTTTTTAAGGGGACACGACANAAATCCTGAACATTTTTAGTCATGAAAGAGGAAAAGGTCAGGGAATTATTTAAATTTGTGAAAATCATGGAAAAGAAATGGAATTCAGTGCATTTTACCTTTTGGCTATTGCAGCTTTCCAGTGTAACTCTCATATTCTACAGTCATATTTTGCTATAATAATTGGTGTTTCTCATCAGAACGTGCAATTCTTTAATACCGTGCCAGAACGGAAGTCATAGAATGCAGCAACTTAGTCAAAAGTTATGGAAAAGTCATGAAATTCTGTTTCAACATTTCTGTAGAAACCTTTGAACTAGCCGACCACATACCTTATGACCGTCTTACAATGGGTACTTTGACAAATACAATCCACCCGATATTTATTTTGAAAACTCATATCGATACTCAATATATAATTTTAATGCGTCAATCAGTCTTTATACCTAATACAAGGGACAAATCAGTTTCAAATTGGAGACAAATCCTAAGACCGCTCCAACAGTTCCGACTTCCTAATGACTGATGTGTTCAAATGCTTCTTAGAGCTACAATTACACCTTTTTTTTTTAAACGGATCACAAGCAAGTCAAAAGGTGTGCGATGGGCTTTATTTGAATTTGTGGCTAATTTCATTCAAACTTAGTGAATTTTATTGAATCGTTATATGATTTTAAACAGAGTGCCCAAGAATAATGCCTGTATCAAGCATCCAGAGCGCCGTAGCTCACAACATCACAGATGATATGGATCCTGATGACTCCTGGCTATGGCCTGCTAGTGGGGAGGAGAATGAGACATTTGAGGAGCAGCTCCGGAAGAGCATTGGGGCTATTGAGATGGATGATGAGGAGGGGAAGGAGGAGGAGGAGGAAGATGGAGAGAAGCCGGGAGAGACTGGAAGAGGTGATGCGGATAAGCCACCTCTGGGTAAATGTTTCATCTGTTAATTATTGGGATGGTGATGGTGATGATAGTAGAGATGATGATGATGATGATGATTTCGATTATTATTATTTGATGGTTATGAGGATGACCGTAGGAATTTATTAAAAGGAGGAGGCGAAAAAGAAAGAAGATGATAATGATGAAGATGGTGGTGGAGATGATGATGGAGATGATGATGATCTTGTTTATTATGATGATGATGATGATGAGGAGGCGAAAAAGGAGGAAGAAGATGATGATGATGAAGATGGTGGTGGAGATGATGATGGAGATGATGATGATCTTGTTTATTATGATGATGATGATGATGATGTTGTTGTTGATGATGATGATGATGATGGTGATGGTGATGATGATGGTGGTGGGGATAATGATGACGTTGATGATGATGGTGATGGTGATGATGATGGTGATGATGGTGATTGTGATGATGATGACGATGATGATGATGATGATGGTGATGATGATGATGTTGCTGATGATGATGATGATGATGGTGATGGAGATGATGATGATGATGATGATGATGATGATGGAGATGGTGATGGTGATGATGATGATGACGATGATGACGATGATGATGGTAATTATGATGATGATGATGAAGATGATGATGATGAAGATGATTATGATGACGCTGATGATGATATTGATGATGATGATGATGATGTGATGATGGTGGTGGCGATGATGGTGGTTGTGTACTTACGGTGCTAGTAATCGGATGAAGAAGAGAGGATGACTAGCTTGAGGAGAATGAAACATTCAAAGAAAAATTTGTAGGAGCATGATGGGGTCCACTATAACCATTAAGTCAATAGAGTCTTGTTTAATCTTATCTACTTTAGAACTGAAAAAACTGGTGTCCCCACCCCCACCAACTTGCACCCCAGAGGAGCACTCGCCACGCCCCGTACTAGACACTGCCGCAGACACCAGCGCTACGAGTCAGGTCAACAATTCAGGAGACTGTGAAACAGCTGGTAAGAGGAATAAATAAATGAATGCATTCAATCTCTAAATTGGTAATATCTCTTGCCTTCTCCTACCCTTGAATTGTCAATTGTCTAAATTGTTACATGTAGGATAGGAGAATTGGAATGAAGAAATAGCAAATATTTTAGTATCATTCAATTGGCAATTTACCTGTCTTTAATTGATGTGGGATATTCAAACCACTGTAACCCAGAATATGACACTCTGGGGGTGTTGCTCAAAATCAACTACACATCAATTGCAACTTTGCAAATTGTGACATGCATTTTCATGCGTGCACGGTATGTGCATTGAACAAGAGGTGCATGAAACAATGATTTTTATTGGCGCGTTCCGATCAACTGCAACTTGCGANGGGGAGATCGAGAAAAGGATAACGACTAGATATTTCATAAATATCATTTTCAGTCATACAACTTTAAAACTGTATGCATCAAATTAATTGTCTCAAAATTTGGCAACTTGATCTTTGAATATATACAATGCCAAAGAAAAAGAAGAAAAAACACAGCCATATTTGGATCAGAGCAAAATGCATTGAAATGTATTTATCTTGACGTTTTTGTTTCCTTTTCTTGTTTACATGCCCTAAAATTGACGACTTAAAGTTAATTTATTCTTCTCTACCACTTCATAAATCATAGCAACACAAAGGCACAACTTTCGTTTTAAGTCTTTTATTTAATGGTTCATATTCATAAAGAAGATCTAGCCATAAACCAATGATTCTTGCCATTATCACTGTGTTGAAAGGGTTGGTCGTTTTATTTATTACGATTGTGTTATATCTTTTCAATGTTCATGTGTGAATATTAGCTCATAAAATCAGGCTTTTTTTTTTTACCAAATCATACCAATGACTCTATGTAGATATATGGTGGAAAATGATCAGAGATTTATGAAATAAAATGTATATAATGTATAGTATATGTATATATTGACATTTTTGGTCATTTCTCAGGGTGTTAATTTGATAAAAAGTGGGTTAATTTTGATTTAAAAAATATGATACTCTTGTCTCCAACATGTTGTAAATAATATGAAATGTGTAACCCAATTTTAGATTTTACCTTTGTATTACTGTAAATGCGTTGTCTACAGCAGTTCATAACATTGACCATTTACATATTTTCTGTCCTATTTTTCAAAATGGTTCTCAACTCATTTTCTTGCCAGAATTTGTCTTTTTTTACATGTTGTCTGTTCTTTTCAAGTTTCCACATTTACAAATGTTTCAGATTGTATATATATAGATTGGTACTATGTATATTGAAAAAAATTCATGTACACTGGTTTGAAATAGACGAATGACAGTACTCTTTAAATTGTTTGTGCAATTATGATTTTTTTTCTTTAAACTTCCCAGTATTATCTTTACTTATTTATATTTTTAATGAATTTAGTACATGTACTTACTTATAGTTGCTAAAAATAGGCCGAGGTACAAAACCTTTTAACAATATTGTTTGTATTACAGTTTAGTATTCTGCTGACAATTCATCTGTGTTTTCACCAGATGCCAGTATTTTACCAAAGGGTATTCTTTCAAATTGCATGGAATAGAAGAACTCACTTTGGTGAAAGTCTAAATATTGTAAGTATTGTAAGTGATGGTTGATGTCAAATCTGCAATTTCGGCACAACAACTAACTTGGGTGTCACGAATGCAAAACCCTAAGAACCAAGCTTGGTTCAATGTTTTTGACTTTTATACACGGAATAATGGAGGAGTTTTTCTATTGAACTGCAATTTTG
>BQKZ01000341.1:61243-133302 GCA_036244855.1 Temnopleurus reevesii
GGGGGGGGGGGTTATAGATAAAACAAGTTTGGTAATCGAACCTTTTATATACCGCCTGCAATTTTTTTGGTCACATGTTCATATTTAGATTCAGACGAGAAAGGTTTTTTTTTTACACCAGAGGGTGAAAGAAATCGGTTTGAAAATAATGAGAGAGAGATATATATAAATATATATAATGGCAATGTACAAAAAATGTCACGGGCGTCATAACAAGTGACCGAAAATTGCCGATTTGCACAAAATAAAAGTATATAAATTAATTTGTACATGTCTTGCGAATTGTCTTAATTTTTGTTTTTATCGTCCATTTTGTCCGAGCTTTTTTTTCTTTTTAAATGTTCGTGCATTTTATTTTTTACCCAATGTTTAATATGGAGAAAACAGAGCGAAAGGACAGATGTCTTTTTTCCACACCTAAATTCGACTATGTTGCTGATTCTGGCATAATTTGATTAATTTCACATCAAATACAGCTACAACATGGTGAAATACAATGCCTGACATCATCATCATGATAATCATTCAACGACATGACGTCATAACAACGTCATTTAAATTGATATGAAGAGGCTATTACTCAGTACTGCTTATGCAAATGTCAAGTTGAAAACGAATGATTTTTATTTTTATTTTTTATGTTGTATCACTTTATTGAACATAAAGGAACAAGTTATAACAAAAGAGCATTTAGTACATCAAACATAACAAAATTATACAGAAATACGGAAGAATAGAATTTATCAATGGCAAAGCATATTACTGCAAAGGTAGGACAATAAAACAGCACAATATACATTGATAAAAATCGATGATGTTAAGCGAAATATTGTTCAATTAAACTATAATTCATGTTACTATACTAATTGTTTATGCAAACAAAAATTTCAGGTACTAGTACATTCAGGATGAGTGTGTCATGTGTATCATGTTTTATATTGATTCTGGCATAATTTGATGTATTTCACATCAAATACAGCTGCAACATTGTGAAACACATCGCTGACATCATAATCATTCAACGAGATGACGTCATATGTATTCGGTAAAACTAAAACAACGTCACTTCAATTGATATGAAGTGTCTATTACCCAGTACTGCTATTATGCAAATGTCATGATGAAAACGGATGATTTGTACACCAATTAAACCCAATTGTTTCCGAGAATGACATGTTGAATAATGACGTAAAACGGTTTGGCAAATATTGCGTTGCGCCACCACACGGCAGGCGGACACGAGATCGAGGGTAGGTTTAATACAGAACAATTTTAACCCCTTGATTCCTGAATTTTGTAACTCCCATAGACTTTGTGTAGGGATTGCCCGGTTCCAGTAGTCCATGGATTAAGTGTAGATCATCAATATCCATATGTATTGATTAATTTTTATTGATTTAATTTCACGTCATAAAAAGATACAATACAAAGATACAACGAGCAAAAGTGAAAATATAACATTATAAAATAAACAATTGACAACACAATGCAAAACGAAAAATAACAAAAGAAATGTAAAGAGTAGAAGAGAAGACGGCTGGATAGCCCATAATCAGCGGCACTTTTATAGTGCTGCTGGTCTTCCATGGGGACCAGGAGAAGTAATGAAAGGCGAGACAGGGGAAGAAAAGAAGAAGAAGAAAAAAGAAGATGAGGTAATGAATCAAATCAAATAATCATAATAATTCAAATAGCAAAGTAATCATGCATAAATCGACTTATGAAATATCCATGTGTATTCATTTTATATGCGTTTCAATAGGTTGTCCGTGTACTTGGTGTCAACAATATTTTCTTGTCATATTCCTCGGATGCCTTCTCGGTTAGGATTCAAATAGAGCGAAATGCCAATGTAAATATTGTTGTAGTAAAATAATCACATTATGATTATGTTAAAATAAGAGCAAATCAAAGTTGTATATTCATAGCAAATAACAATGATAATAAAGCTTGTTTCTGAATGAAGTTGTTTATTTTGTCCCATTCCTTTGTTTTATCTGTTCACAGCACCACTGACATCTTCCCCCTCAAATCGTTCTATGGTGCTTGTATTTCGGGGGTCAGAGCATTTTAAAAGTTTCCTCCACTTGTCTCTTAAAGCCCAAGTACAGTTTTGGGAAAAGCGAATATTTTTATCGCCGAATTTTGTCTTCAAATCTATATAAAATGAAACATGATATCATTAACATATTGTACANAGCGAAATGCCAATGTAAATATTGTTGTAGTAAAATAATCACATTATGATTATGTTAAAATAAGAGCAAATGAAGGCATATTTATGGCACAAAAAGAGATGATAGTAATATTGGTTGTTTCTGAATGAAGTTGTTTATTTTGTCCCAGTCCTTTGTAGCATCTGTTATAGCATTTCAAAGGCTTCCTCCACTAGTCTTCAAATTAATATGAAATGAAAGATAAGCCCCCCCCCCCCCCCCCTGAAGTTGATGTCCAAAACTCACTTGTCAATCTATAATTATTGTACCTGGAATGATTTCACAATGCTTCATGTTTTTTTTTATTTTGCATTGTATGGTTTGTTGCATTGCATTTATATTGATAGCTGAGCTATCGTCATTTCTAAACATGGTGATGGTGATGGTCGTGGTGGTGATGGTGATGATGATGGTGATGGATGATGATGATAGTGGTGATGATGACGACGACGATGATGATGATGATGATCATGATGATGACGATGGTGATGATGATGATGATGATGGCGATGACGATGGTAGTGAAGATGGTGGGGATGGTAGTAATGTTGCTGCTCCTGATAATGTTGATGAAATCATGAAGATGATGATGATGATGATGATGATGATGATGATGATGATGATGATGATGATGATAACGATGGTGATTGCGATGATGATGTGATGATGTCGATTTTGGTGATGGTGATGATGATTGTGGTAGTGGTGATGGTAGGCCTATGCCGTATGGTGATGCATGATGATGCGTATGGTAATGATGGTGTTGATGATAGTGGCGATAATAATTATGCATGATGATGATGACGACGATGGTGATGATGATAAAGGACAAGAAGAAGAGGAAGAAAAACAGACAAAAAGATGATGATGAGGACGATACAGATGGCGAGGACGATGACACCAATGGTACTTTCATTCAAATCATTTGCATGGAAAGGCATCACACATTCTAATCTGTCAAAACACTGCACGCACAAGTACCAGCCTAGAAAACTTGAACCATCTCTCGGAAGAATTTATGCAGCTTTGAACATATTGAGTAACTATAGAAATAGAAACATCGGCGCATATATCCCACCGCTTTCCCTCCGCATACCATTGGAATGTAAAATATTCTTTTCAAGCTTTATGATTTCATAATCATGTACAATATTGCATAATCATATTAAATTCAGCAGAGATTTTAGCTTTATCTGCCTCGGGCTTTTCGGTTTAATTTTGTAACGCAGAGAAACGGTGCTCACGCGAGCCATTTTACTGCATTCTAATACCACCTCTCACACATCAGAACTGCGTTTCCCAGGCAGCGATTTGCGTCACACTTTGCCTCGTTGTCATGGTGATTAATAGGGCGCGCCACGCGAGGCTCTAGTCTGCAGGCACAGACTCGAGTCGATGTTCTCAGCAATATGTATATCGCATAATACAGAGTCTGCTGTTAAAGACTACGCTCACCATCTTAGGAATTACTTTAACTGCGCAAGCTTGACTACTCAAGTAATAGTCTCTGACTGCAGGCTCTATTTACCGCGTAGATTGCAACACGGAAAGCTTCTGGTCTGTATCTGCAGACTAGCGAGGTGAGTTCTGGAGTGGAGGGTATGCACAGGGATCTGAGCGAGCACCTCGCGATGTATGCAACAATGATTTATGCGAAGGAGGAAGAAGGATGGGAGAATGTTCGCAATGTGGAAAATTTAACAGGGAATGTTTACAGAAAAATGGGGATGAAAGATTCGTGTGTAAGCAAATGAAAAATTATGCAACTCAAAACTGTCGAAATATCTGCTGCAAAAATAATAGAAGCAAATGAAATGGAGACTTGCGGCACTTGGGAATTATATCTACGGGAATTGTGGTTTTATTTACATAACATGAGAAATAAAGATAACATGATAGAAAATGGTATTAAACGGGAAATATATTCGGATAGAGAGTATAATAGGGAGAACGAGAGATATAGAGAGAAAGGGGGGGGGGGTGCTGAAATGAGAAATAGAGAGCGATTGCCTTGTTGGGAGAAATCAATGTTTTTTTAATGATAGGAAAATAGCAAGAAAGGGAAAAACGAATAGAACAAAATATTTTTGGGAAGAGAGAAAAAAGGGTGATCGGTGGAAAATGTCACATTAATGACAGGAAAAATATACAATGAGACAAAATTCAGAAGATATATAAGGAAGAGGGAGGGGTAGAAGGAGAGAGGGGGGAGAGAAAAAAGGGAATGAGCTTGAGGGAGAGAGAGAGAGAGAGAGATAGCGAGAGAGATAACAGCGCTTGAGAATGACGTCATAAAATTTGACGTACTACATTCATCGAGCCTGTAACGTGAAGCAAATCCCTGGCACACACACACACGCACACACAACACCGCTCATACACACGCACCCAATGATGTATAATGTAAGATAGCATATCGACCATATAGTGATATCGTTCATTTCGCTGGGCTGGTCCTAGCGAAAACTGTGAATTTGGCTTTGTATCTGTAACTTTTTATCTTTAAGCTTGTTTTTCTTCAGTACAGAAGTATAAGAATAGAAATTCAGGGTCGACAAACCTTCCATTAAGGGAGAAACGACATTTAGAAGACCCAACGTGAGATATATATTTATTTATATACTATTGAACATTGGATACCGCAACTCTATCGTGCATAGTCATCATTCATTCAGCGTCGTAGAGCATTTTCTTGAAGAATGCATCATAAATGGTCATAATTTTCTGTAGAAGGACTACATCGAAACGAAGGACATAAAATAAATCACGATCATCGTCAGCCAACGCGAAACGTGTGCATTTTGACATCAATGAATTTTGTGTTCAATCAAGTGAAACACACCAACAAAAGCACACTACGACCGGGAACCAGCGGACGAAAAAATCACACCAAACTATACTGCTCTTTTCACAAACAAGGACAAATCATTCTCCTCTGGATCTTATATTTCTCTTCCCCTGGAACATGATGAGCATTCACTCTTGTCTGTCTAGGAATATACAACCTGTGCGAGATTGAGGAGGTGTTTTCAGCCAGGATTTTGCCTGTTTTTGGAAGCCTACGGGAGTAAAAATGGTAGTTATGGAAGATCGTAGCGACTCCCCGTCTCACGCTAAACCTCGTCGCGGCCATATACGCGTAGGGTTCTACGACATAGACCGAACGATAGGGAAGGGCAACTTTGCCGTGGTCAAACTGGCAAAGCATCGAATAACAAAATCTCAGGTAAATTTCGTTTGGGCCTCCTTCGTTTGTTTTCCTCTAGTTCCATGGTATGAGGGAAGAACCTTTGCCCCACTTGTATAAAAAATCACCATCAACATGTCACATGTTCATCAGCAAGTCACCATTATTCACATGCACCCATGTCCATGATCATTATTATCTCCATTCTGAACACTACATGTGATCTGAATTATTAAAATCATTTTTACCATGTAGGTGTCACCTCCTTGATTTTGCATTGTAGTCTGTACACGAGAGTAATCATTACTGATGAAATGTAGCTCTTATTCATTGAATTGAATACATGTATATTGTTTTGATGATGCTAATAATAATAATGATAATGATAGTGATAATAATGATAATGATAGTAATAATAATAATAATGATAATAGTAATAATAATAATAATGATACTAGTAATAATGATAAGAATGACAATAATAGTAATTAGATAGTAGTAATAATAATAATGATAATAATGATAACAATGATAATAAAAGAGATAGGAATTATAATAATAATGATGATAATAATAGTAATAATAAAACAGTTTTTTTTTAAAGATATATAGTGCATCATACATACATATACCTATGAAAAAATATTTTATTACTATAATTTTGACATCAGAGCCAGTCTGCTTCTTTCCCTACTTTGATGGACTGCATTTAAAGTATAATGCCATACATTGTAAAACAAATGGAACACATGAAAAACAAATCAAGACAGCTAATGTACAAATTACAAAGTTTGTCAAAGAATATTGTCTCTATCAGATATCAAATCAATTGTCATGCCTAATGTGGACCTTGCACTCGTTAATGAGATGGTGAAAGATAAAGTGATATTAGATCTACAAATGGGTTACAAA
The DNA here is from genome assembly GCA_036244855.1 of Temnopleurus reevesii. Classification (NCBI taxonomy): domain Eukaryota; kingdom Metazoa; phylum Echinodermata; class Echinoidea; order Temnopleuroida; family Temnopleuridae; genus Temnopleurus; species Temnopleurus reevesii. The sequence continues at coordinate 67,559 of BQKZ01000341.1, forward strand.
ACAATGCAGCCCTCTCAAGAATAGGGAGATCCCATTATTGATATGCATTCTCCACAGACATGCTGGGCTAAAGCCAGGGTTTTAATGATAATGCACAGCGCCTTGAGCACTTGCCATTGCGGATATGTGTAGTATATAATTTTGTCTATATGTAGTTTTTATTGAAAATCAGTACAAATCACAATATTTACAAATGATTTATGAGAATAGGAAAAGGTTATTTTATGTATTATGCATAGAGATGTATATTATAACGTTAGTTTAAGTTGTCTGTTGTCAAAATGTTGGTGTTATCTACATGTGCAGGTTACTAATATTTGGATACCACAGTATACCACAGTACGCATGGACTGTTTTAACTATGCGAGTGTAGGAAAATTAATTTTGATAGCAATAAACAGAAAATACAGTACATATCTACAAATAGGCAGGTTTACTTAGTTATATATTCAAATTTATGTGCTTTTCTTACCACTGAGCGTAGTTACGTGGTATCCCTTAAACCATTTGATAACAATAAGACTACAATACTTGGAATCCAGTTTGCATACATTACTTGTTGCTATGTCAGGCAAGCCTCGGGCAAGCTTTAGGGTCGTCAATAACAACCTTTGTGTTAAAGGTATGCATAAAATTTGCATCTATTAGTAAACCCGCCTATTGCATGAGATGCAGTGTACAATTTACTATACATTTCTAAGCTGTGATGTATTATAGGCCAAATGGATTGAGCTGGAATTTAATCATAATTACATTCTGTATCAAAAGTTATTTGCCACATATAATACTGTTAAAAGTATTCCCCCTCAATTCTATGACTAAAAGTAATGCAAATATATGATTCTTGCACTTTGCTATAAAGCATAAACATACAATGATATCATGCTGCAAAGCAATATGTACATATCTGGTTGAACTGTCAGATTTTTTATAAAAATGTGTTGTGTGACAGCGATCACACCTGATAAGAAAAGTTCCACCGACTCTGCGTTTATTTCTGCGTTGATTGATATATAGCAGTAGTTAAAAAGCTTTTATATGACTGATTTCCATTTTCATAGTCGGTGTTAAGACTATGGGGAAATTCCCCTCATTTTTTCTCAATTCAAATACTTAAAGCCCCGGTCACATAGGACTCCGGAAGCAACACGATTCACCCCGACTCTTTATTAATTCACAGTTAACTGCCTCAGAACAACGAGTCGGGGTGAATCGTGTTGCTTCCGGGGCCCTATGTGACCAGGGCTTTAGGCTACTTTATGCAAATCATCTGTACCACTAGCTATATCTTTCTATTCTAAATGTGTAATTAAAATGAGTTGTTTACATGGTATTATTTACATGGTATTGTTTAACGTTTCTGTATTTATGGAGAGCACAGACATTAATTAAAAATCAGAAATTTGACATGATTAGAATACATACAAAATGTAATCTGATGGATGCTCCATGCACAGAGATTATAAGTCTTTTGAAGGAACTTCACAGAAGCAAAGCTTGCTTTCTGCTGTGCGAAAATATGCTTCTTTGAATTGAACATTCTATTGTGGCTACATTTCTGTATGCATATTGGAATATTGGTAGGGATTATCAATGGCTATCAAATGGTACAAAATGCTGAGGAGAACCTAACATTTATCTTTCACAAATTCTACAATTTTCTGTGCAATCATTCAATTGCCCAGTGAATCTCAAGGAGAATACTAAAAGAAAAAAAAGCAAGCTAAGAAGTAAACAAGTTTGAGAGACTTAATCCAAACCTTTTTCATTCATAAAATGGAACTTTTGAGAAATCAATGAGACTTCAACGATTTTTATCCGTCATTTTTCATTGTTTGGTAATTTTATGAAGGAATACTCGAGAGCTAATCCACCTCATTTCCATGGATGTTTCTGGGCATGGCTCTTCAGGCCTCATTTAGACCAGCAATCCACGTCATCCGGGGACAATAGATGACCATAGGATGACCCTCATAACTGACCCCCTAGATTGCGGCTGGACAAGTCACTGGCCATTGATCTATTGTCCATTTTACAAGGAAACTCGTCCAACTGTAAGACGATCAGGGTATTGTTCGGTATTGATCGGGGTTGGCGAGTATTTTGTAGCCGTTTTGGATAAATATTTTGATAAGCTACGTGCAGGGTGGATGGGTGAGTGAGTTGTAGATGCATGTGCATCATGGAAAGTTGTCAAGATAAGGACTCTGTTAAGATAGCAACCGTCTCTGCTCATTCTCTTGCAATTAACACACAGGGACTACATACCGTACAGTGTAAGTGACGGTATTTGCAATTTACATACAGCACTCAGCCACATGTATCTGATCACATCATACCCCTCTGATTGCACCTTCCTGTGTGTTCAGAGCAAGGGGAGAATGTGCAGAGATTGGTTAGAACACAGAGTCCTTAACTGGACTACATGACAAGGCAAAGTAATGTACATACTGTAGGAATATTAAAGTAGGAATCAACTGTGTAGACATCTAGAAATAAATTAGAAACACCCAATCACCGCTTTCTACTTTTGCAACGTACCTGAAAATTTTCAGTCCATTCAACTTTAGAGACCATTCAGCTCCAGTTGATAAATACATGTATCAGCATAAAATATATTTTTCAGGAGGAAAATGTAAAAAGGGCCTTTGTATTGTAAGGGGAAAAAAAAGTATTTTCTACCCTGTTCATGTAGGTGGGCAGTTAAGAGGGCATGCATTATTATTGATATAATGTAGGTGGGTTCAGCCATTAAAAAGACACTTTCTCCTGATCGATTCACCATGAATTAATAGTCCACCTAAATGTTCACCCATTCATACAATGAACATGTATGTCTACAAGTACCCGAGTACTTTGGCATGTTACAAATGGGTTCTCACATTCAATTATACCAACATTTCCCTATTTGTGGAATGTGTTAGGCCAACATAAAATGTTATTAACATCTGGATTTTTATAAATCAAGAAATATGAGTCTGTGTTTTTGTTATAATTTTCCAAGAAATTAATGGGAATACAAACTTTTAGGGTTAATGTGACATAAGTTTTGTTGATTGTGGGAAGTCTGTGAATATAATATTTTATACTCGTATGAATATCTGGAGTTTTGTAAATTTGTCTGTGTTCTTTTTTAAATAATTTTCCAAGAAAGTAAATAGGGTTAATGTTCTCTACTGACATGTATGTTGATTGTGGTTGGTCTGCAATGTTACTCAGTACATTTAGGCATGTCAATGTAGTTCTGTATGTAAGAATATGAATAAGACAATGTTCAGTGATAAGACATATCCCACTGCTGCCACTAGTTTAAGGAAGATGATTTTTTTGTTCATTGTAATACTAATTCATGATCTGTTATGCATTTTTCAAGAGAAACTGCAGTAATTTTGCATTTGATACATGTATATAATTATGCGTGCTAGGTGTACATGTAGTTTAGGTTAGTTGGTGAATCTTACATTGTGATATGGCCATTTCTAGAAGCCCGTGACACAGAATGTAAAATGAAATTCACTCATTCATAATTGCTCATGATCTTGATATGGATTGTCTATTGTCTACTGTTGCCATGGCAACTGTCATTAAAGTCAAATCTACTATCAATGGTTAAAAATGCAGCAGAGCCATTAACCAGACATTATATTACATTGATTAATTGAAGAGCAGATCTATGTTGCACAGGAAACAACAAGAGATGACTCTGAAGGAATGGCTAACATTTGCCCTGCAGTTTCTCATACAGTAGGTTCAATTACATTGACAGCTATAATGTCACATGAGATGTTTCAGTATCTAGAGCCCATTCTTTAATTCATAATACATTATCACCCAATGATCTAATTATCTTTAAAAATTTGCCATGCAGTTTATCCATAAAAATGTAAGATAAGTTTATTAAACATTGAACATCACATGCACACGTACATACACTGTACATGTATATGTATGTAGGCCTACATGTATGTGAAGAGTAGTTTTAAATGTTATGGGATTGAATTTTGATGCTGAGGTATCTGAATCCAATTAAACGGCCTGTTTGGGTTTTATTCTGTATACCTTGCAGGTCTGGTGCATAGCTTACACCTTCGTAATCACCCTTTTACCTAATTATCCATGAATATGTTAGATAAGTTTATTGAACTTTGAACATTACACTGTACATGTACACATACATGTAGAATGGAGGCGAAGAGTACATGTAGTTATGTTGTGGTAGTGAATTTTGATGCCGTTTAAATTCTGAATCTAATTCAAAGGAATGTTCACATTCTATTTTGTGTATTCTGTATACATATAAGCTGATGCATTGTTTACACCTATATTTGGTTTCTCTGTTCCCCTAGTCTGCAAGCACATACATGTACCCTAGACTTTCGGTGTGTGAATGCACAGAGCGTGATTCAGGGTATGCATTTTGTGATTACATCACACACAGCATTGCTCACATCACACACAGCATTGCTCCTTTCCTTCAGCCTTGGCTAAAATCAATGCAGTGCATACTTTGTAACACGCTCTGCACATGCTCACACCGAAAGCCTAGGGTCTGTACTTGCAGACTTCTGTTCCTCCTGGGCCTGTGACCTTTGGCTGCAAGGAATCCTGGGAGGTCAGACTCGGAATGACGTCAAATCAGGGAATGTGCAGGCTCCAGGGATTTTTATTTGGTCATGACAGGGGTGATGTGGGGCGTCCCTATAAGGTCAACCGATAAGGTCAAGGGGGGGGGGGGGGTCTGGGTCTGGGGCCTGTGAGGAATTGGTCCAGTTGAGGACGCTGTGTTCTAATACATGTAGCCATATTTGCATATTCTTTAGCCCTGAACACACATGGGCTATGCAGCACTCCACCTCAGGGTCTCAAATACCCCGCTGATCAGGTTTTTTTCCCTTGATTTGCATTCAGCTTTCATGAATATTCTGTTTATAAGAATCTGTGTCAAAATTACTAAATAATATGTGAAATGACCAGAAAATGTGTGCTGTAGGTGTACATCCTATAGGGATTGTACATTTAATTTCCTCAGGATTGACTCTTCTCCTTTGCATTTTTGTGAGCTGCTGAGCGAAAGGTCTAGCAATTTGATAATTTTGTAAAAATATAGAACCTACATTGTTTGGCCCTACTTGTACTTACATGGAACTTACATGGTGTTGACCTAAACTTTATTCACTGCACAGAAAGCAAAGCTAGCCCTTTTGTTGCCCCCCCCCCATCCATAGAGGTGTTTTGATTGGAGGTGAAGAGGATTAACCAGGGGGTTCAGTTTGGTTATGGGATTAGAAGGGTGTTGATAGAGGCGGGTTAATGAGATTAGTGGTATGTATGATCTAGATGTCTATGTCTGATAATAGCTGAATGGCTTTTCCTTGATTGAATCAATTTGATTTGCTGGCCAAATCGGTTACTTTTGGCAAGTTTTTTATATCATAAATACATATATATCATCACTTTTTTACGAACCGGCCTACTAACGAGGGGTGGTTGCACGAACCAGTCGGGTTTTCTACGTGTTCAAGTAGCGCCACCGTAGTTATAGGCTGGTTCGTAAAAACGCTGACGATATGTTCCAATACACTGCAGTGAACTTCTTTCTATAGACATCTCGGTCTACAAAGCCTTGTAGATGGGGAGTTGGAGTGTAGAAATCCTATATTTTGCCTCCTCTTTTAGAAGCCAGCATTTTGGTGTACAAAAATTTAAGTGAATTCATGAATGTCATACGTTTTCAGACATTAGCAAAAAATGAAATAAAACTCCTGCAAAAAATTCAGATCTTACAGACTTTGAACTGCAAATCTCATGTTTCACAATACAATGCAAGTGGCCTCACCACTCATTCACACTGCCATAATTTGTTGAAATAAAGTTGGAGACGATTTGGATGCCACTTTTGACTGCAGTCAATCATTCGCTCTAAATTTGGACCAAGGCCATGAACGCCTCTACTCTGCCAACATTTTGAAGTGTTTACCTAAAATTACCTCACGAGTGTCACTGTATCTTAACAAACAATAGATTGTTTTTGTTTGATTGGCGTCATACTTGTGTGGGTTCAATATTTTCAGGTATTAAAAAAAGGTGGGAGCAATATAAAGTATTGTACGTGTAAGTCGGATTTATGTATGATTTTACTCTAAACAAACAGTAATCTATGAAGAAAACTAGAGCTTGCATGGTGCATTTGTTTTCAAGTTGTATTGACAATCTATAATGTGTCCTAAATGACCATTCTTTAGCCACTCAAAACATGCATAATATTTGTATCTTTGAATTTTACGTTCGAGATAAAAAATGCTCCATACACGGAAATGTAAGTCTTAAAATCTTTCCTGTTTCAGATTTTGGCTTACAATGGGACACATTTACACGTTCAAAACAATGGATTTGTTGTCTCAGATGATTTTGCATCAAAATTAGACTAGAATTGAAAAAGTATCTTGAGCCAGTCAATTGATATGATATCCAATGCAGCATATTCAATTATTGTTTGGTATGAGAAATATGTGAAAAATAGAAGCTATTTATAATATAAAATGTGACAGAACAATTAATAGATTACATTATTAATGATAACAGGTACATGTGCAACTACATGTAATGAAAAGAAAGATGGAAGCCTCATTTTTATTGACGTAAACAAAATTACTTGAAGGCTATATTTAAAAGACAAAAACATGTAAATAAACAATCTGGTGACGTCAAACATACCAGGAGTTTGATTGTTATCATATTATGAAAGATTATCATTGTACTATTTTCTAAAGAGGTGTCATCGTTTAATGAGAGCATGAGGAATATCAACAAAACAGACAAAAGGCTGAAATACAGTGTACATGTATCAACAAAACAAACAAAACGGGTAAAAACATCAACAAAACAAGCAAACGGGGAGATTCTACGGTGCAAAAACAATTTGTTTTGGATGGAAGACTGTGATTGTTTTCCATTATCGTGTTGCCTGAACCGAAGAGCTGCTCTGATCATTTGGTTCAATGATTGCATCTATCTTATGACGTCAATGGGGGGGGGGGGTGAGCTGCAATACTAATGGGATAGGATAACAGTATAACAGGGATACATGTATGTGACTGAAAAAGCTTTTTTTCCAGGGGCTATAGTTTCACCATTCACAACTACACTGTATACAACTGTAAAATATACTTCTACTATAAAGTTTCTTTCTATTCTTCTGTGTTTCATGTTTGCAATTCACCCTAGTAATCTTAAGTTACATTGAGTCCATATTGGATTTAAGTTATAATCATATCATCTTTAATTCCAGATTATACAGGATATAATATCTTTATATTAAAGATTCACAGATCAATTCTGAATGCATCTGAAGTTTCATTTGAATCATTGATAGTTTGCAATTGAATTCATACACATTGTACGGCGCATTCTTGCCCCAAATTTACTTACCCCTGTGCATTTCCTGTGAAAATTACAAGGCAAACTGTACGCACAGGTAATTCAATCAACAGAGAAAAGTTTGAAGGTCACTAATGTATACCTATCTTTAATTTATAAAAAATATCATGTTCCCAGGGTATCTTTTTCTTTCTATTGATGTAGCGAGAACTATTTCCATTCTCCCCTGCGGTTTCTTTCAAAGCAATGAGGTGCGTTTTGTAAGACGATTGCTGTAAACAGCTATTCACATTTTGGTATTTGGGTTTTATGGTATCCCTCTTTTCTTTATTCTGTTTACCACGAGGGAGGGAATAAGGAAGAGATATAACAAGATTATTTTTCCTTTGTAGCAGCGAAGGTGTCAGTCTGAATCAAGGTATAATGCACATCATGAATTTATGAATGGAGGCTATTCGATCAAAGGAGTGTTTTGAAATGAAGGGGAAAATACTTTTGCCATGATATGTACACTGTACATTTTTCTCTCCAAAAAAAGGAATGTGGGTGTAAATAAAAGAGTTGCAGCGTGTTCAAATGCTAAGAATATATATGAGAACTGCTACGCTATACTAAAACAGTATATGCAAGGTACATATATTATGGGGAAAAAATGTTTGAACGTTAATAAAATGATACAGTAGAATGTTTAGCGAGGAAATGTGCATTTATAGAGTTTCTACAATGTACTTGACTCAGTCGAAAACACATCCAAAGGGTCAGTCAGGTGTTTGATGTTTTTGATTTTTCATTTCTTTCTCGAGTTTCGGTATAACCTGAGTTGTGTGTGAACACAGGGTGAATAACAAGTTCTCTCAAATTATGTATTTGAATGATAATGTATTTTTATATTCATCTTTATTCATGTTTTCTTTTGCTGCTCTACCATACATTGTACATGTATGTATGTATTCTATTGCTGTTTGTGCTGTATTTTTTCATGCATATTTATTGTACACAGGACGTGCTTGTAAAGCAGTTTTTTACAATTGAATGCACCTACCCTGTTTTTAAAGAAGACTATAATAAATAAATAGATAAATAAGTAATTTCTCTCTTTGACCCTGATCCTAGATGCATTTATGAGAAAATAATAGAACTAATACATTCAGAGTATTTTGACAGCTATTTGTAAGGATCCTATTGTCAATTCTTAGTACAAATTTATTCATGAGTGATTATGTGGGAGGCTCAGAGAAAACACTAGGTAGGGGAAAGAATATTATGTGGGTAGAAAGGTTAAGTTGAAATAAGTAGGTCAATTTTCAGTTTTGGTAGAAAAGTAGAGACATGAAACAGAAATATAAAGGGGAAAAATTGAAAGAGAGGAAGAATATGAACATGAAGTAAAGGGGAAACAAATAATAAGCAGATAATGTGAAGGAGTAGAAATAATGTGTAGAAGAATATATTTAGGATGGGATACAGTTAATAAGAAAAATAAGTCCTTCTGCAGGATGTGGAGATATATGGGAAGAAGAGGGGAATAGATACATTGTAATTCAGAGGTTGAAATTAGACCTGGAAAGTGTGAGAAATAGGGAAAAATTATCGAAAATTGCATTCAGAAATGAGAAAATATTACAAAGTAGAGAAGGTTGGGTTGAAATGTCCAAATGAGGTAAAATTAAGTTAAAAGTGTAACTCGTTATTTGAAGAGGAATATTAGTGGCTCCGACTGACGCACTACCCTCTCGACTCCATTGATGAGGAAGCGAAAAATACTCCAAAATAGATTATTTCCCAAATAAAGTCTGTCGTAAATATAGCCAGCTTGTTAAGAACATCAGAGATTTCCTCCCTCCCTCTCTCCCAATTCCTACTTCTTTTCAATCGTGCGTGCTTAAAAAAACGCCGGACGAAAACAACACGCAAGACGCGGAGATTACCGCTCAAAATTCTGGCATTACATGGGGTTTCAGAGAAGGGGGATTGGAACCGCTCACGCACGTTGCGTCGTGATCACGTCATGGGGAGGCATACTAATTGATCGTTTTCACAAGCAGTTTTCTACTGCCCAGGGAGCACGGCTTGGCAGTCAGCACATTGGAGTTCCTATGACGTCAATATATCCGACTGCCTCTTTGCCATACATCCTGTATGTTATGGAGGCTTTTCGTTACTGTGTGTGGCCAAGAAACCTCGGTGTATGAGTTCATTGTGACCACTTCCACTGACGGCTCATGCATAATACATGCAGAACAGCTGCTTATGTGTGCGAGTTGCTTCCTAAATATGAGTAATATTATTACAGCAATATTCAATTTTGTCATCCAACAGTCCCATAAATATATGATGTAGTGGTGTATACATATACAGTCAAAGTTCCGCATAGTTTATAAATGTACATGTTTAAGAATATTATTGTCCCTATAACAATGTACATACATTTGGTGTTTACATAAATACCGAAAGTCTGATATAATGCAGGCCTTCTGATATATATTTTCTTTATTTACATGCTAACCACATAATCAAATAAATATATTAATACGCTATCAAAAACATTCTACATGTATAATTATTTCATATTTTTTAAACAGGTTTTGCATTTCAAATTTAACCAAAATACTAGAAACTAGTGATAATTCAAAGACCTTCGTATATTTGTACATTTATTGTAACAATTTTAATTATTATTCTTACTGTTCTTCCTGTTTTCGGGAACTACACCTTAACCACTGATGTCTGTGTTTGCATATAATGTACATTTGTAAACATGGTTAAAGAGCAGGAAAGGTTCAATTTTGTACATTTTTCTATTTTTGATAATACCACAAATATACAAGTACATGTACGTATCCTGGATGGGTTAACCTCAGTATCAACCTCTCATAGATTTGTGTCAAATCAAATGACGTAGGCAGCAACTTTTTGAGTATCATTAAAGGGTTATTTCAATATTATTGAAACTATTCATACGTATACGTCTAAAAATATGATGAAATGCTATTAATAGTGCAGGATATTGTCCGTTTGGAGTAACAACCTTATTCATAAATGGTAACTTTACACTTGGAGTAACAACCTTATTCATAAATGGTAACTTTACACTTTAGAAATATTGGATTTAACAATAGAAAAGTTGGATCTGCATGTACGTGTAACTTCTTTTAAATATTAGTTTACCACTTTAAAGGCATTTAAAATTTGATTTATACCTTCATGTATTGTCTTATTTGAAACATTTATTAATCTTTTTCTTGAATTTTAAATGTGTAAAGAACTAAATTGTGAACATTTATTAAACACTTCTAGCTTGGCTATCAAGTAAGCATTTCTGCAGTATCCTATGTACACGTATTGTTTGAATGAACAAAAAAAAACAACAAACAACTACATCTGTAATTGTAGGTAATTGAAAATGTTACCCCAAATTTGTCCCTTTGCTTGTAAAAAGATATCTCAATTGAATGAATTTAGTGCTGGGCCGATATAACAATTGAATAAATTTTTGCCTTATAAAAGATATCTGTTAGCCTTGTTTGCCACTAGTTTTTATTGTTTTACAATACACCTTGAATGTAGCTAATTAAACTCTACCAGGATAAAGCTATCAATTAGTGAGTAATTACAAAATCTGAACAGAGGGGATTTGATGAAAATGATGGTATTGCTGAAAAACAAAAGCAAAGGAAAGGCTGGGATCCTAGGACTCTTGAGCTGTTTTCGTCGTCTTTGCCAAACATTTGACAGGATACAGTTGTGTGTATCGAGTTACAGATAAACATGTTTGTGTTCAAGTAAACACTACAACGTTCAGAAGGAAATGACAGTAGCGGGGCAATAGACATACTATTTGACCTGAATAAGTCAAACTATTCAATGGCTTTATTCAGAATTCGATTTTGTGATGCATAAAATGAGATTATATGGCTTAGAAATATTGATAAAACATAGTCACAGATAGTCTTACCCAAATCTTGCCAAATACCAAGTACACTGTATGCAGAAAAGAATTGGTGCCCTTCAAAGTTATGAAAAATAGGGGAAATTCCCCTTTAAAACAACTAGAATCTTTCTAAGAGCAAGATGAGTTCAAATTACAGAGACTTTAGCCTCAATCTATTTTGATATTTGAAAAAGAATTATTAGTAAGAAGGAATTTAAAAACCATTGGTTCATAAGAATAGAGTACATCTTGATTACAAAGTATCCTCATTTTCCTGTAAAAGTTGGAAAAGTATGTCATGTAGGAACGAATCCTCAATGTGTTTTTATCTTTTCAAAATGGCTAGTAAAATTGTTTAGGTCAATGCTTCCTTTAATCTTTTTCATAGATACATCCCACATTAAAAGAAAATATTTTCTATTTGCTTAGCAAACACCATGAAGCAAAATATTGTTTACAACATTAAGTTTTTTTTTAAATTTCATAGAAATATCCCATATATTAAAAAAGGGTTTTATATTTGTTTAGGATACTTGAAGCAAAATAGGCTTTACAACATCAAGTTAATAGAATATTTCCAAGCATTCACGTGTGTTTTCATTCCAAAATCAAGTTGTTTTTCACCAACTAGCGATGTCCTACCTATAGGGATATAACTATTGACAAACAGAAGAAGATAAAAATCATCAGATATGGGGTGATTTCCTAAAATATATTTAGGCCTGGCATCTTCCACAAATAGCTCGGTCCAGAAATACATGCACGCCTAGCGAGGGGGCTATTTATAGTGTTCATCTACGTAACGCACTTGACAGTAGGGGGAACATATTTAGGGACATCTGGGATATGACGCCGTCTGTTGATGTTCTAAACGTATATCCCTATATGACTGCCGTCTGTTGGTCGTGTGGGGTTGGCGGGCATGCAATATTATTGCCCTGAAATGTATTTTAGGAAACTAATGGGGATATAAAATGTAATTAGAACGTCTGTGTCATAGTGAAGTGGGCTGAATTGGGGTGCTAATAATCTTTCCTATTACTCCAAATGGTAATGATGAAGTGTAGGCTGACACTGTCAAAGTTAAATGCAGTTAATCGTGACTATGATTATGTTAACATGTAAATTTGTTAACCATGCATAATGCACAATATACTCATTGCAAATCAAAATTTGATAGTGTGAATAGATACCCATATTCTGCTTGAGCTCTTCATGTACACACACTTTTTTTTATGATTATTTTTTTCAACTAGATGAAATATCTTTTTAGAAGGGCATTCATTGAAGTTTGCACACTTTTTCCCATTGTTATTTTTTATTAGGAGTAATACACTGTACTGTATATTAAAGATACATGTATCAGTTGCCCTTATGTTGCGACTTTTTTTTCTTATTTAGAATAAGTTTCACCATTAGTAAGTTCTGAAGATGATAAGGTGTAGAAATGTTGATACAGTGTAAGGGATGTTTAGTAACATGACATTTCTGAAATTTTGCTTGGAGTTTTTATGAAAAGGGACTGGTGAAAAATGAAACATGTCAGCTAGTAGGGTAAGACTATTGTACCATAGTACATGCATTTAACCACGCTCAGCAAGCAATGCTAAAGCATTTTCAAATGAAAAGGAAACATAACTGGACAAGGTAATGGACTATTTAAGGATTCCTCTAGCAGACAAAAGAAAGGAGTTTCCCTGTCATTAAACAAACATGTTTGACATTTGTTCTACATTTCTTTGTAGTATAAGTGGGAAAGATATTTCATATGTGTGCTCAAACAATTATGAGAGCTTAGAAAACATTTAATGTTTCAAATAGCTCTTGCTGTCAAAAGAAAGGAGTTTCCCTGCCATTCAGCAAACATGTTTGACAACTGATCTACATTTCTTTGTAGTATAAGTGGGAAGGATATTTCATATGTGTGCTCACACAATTGTGAGAGCTCAAACATTTAATGTTTCAAATGGCTCTTGCAGAAAAAAAGAAAGGAGTATTCCAGTCATTCAGCAAACTCCTTTGACATCTGTTCTACATTTCTTTCCACTATAGGTGGGAAGGATATTTTTATCTGTGCTCTAACAATTAAAAGGGCTTGAATGGGAAGTCACTTATTTTGTCCAAGTTCTTTCTCTTTAGATTCATAGTGAAGCTCTTCCCCTTTCAGATAATAACACCATTAGAAATGAGTGTGTATGCCTCGGAGGGGATGCAGTGCAAAAGGAGTTCGGAGTTGACACTGTTGAGCTCCAAACGGACGTAAATATGGGAATTACAAACAATATTTCTCAACAACTTCAGCAAATAATACCCCTCTCCTTCCATCATCCGCGGCATATTTTCACCCATATTTACGTCATAGATGTCTTGAAGTGCCCCCTCGTCGATCACTCTCTCGACTCGGCTAAGGAATATATTGGAAAATCGTGCAAAAATATTCTGATATGGGAATAACAAACATATTTTCCAGTAGGTCTGTAGTAAAAACAGAACTACAGAGTGTATACAAAAAATGTGATGCTTTTCAGAAGTCGCTTAAAAATTCAGTTTGGAATACTCTGAGGATTTTATTCATGTTTGTGGATGCTTGAGAGCTTCATCTATCAAGTGCTACATGTACCAACAAAATTAATTTTCATTCTCGCATAAACATTGTCTGTTTATGTCCAGAGTATGATAAGCGCCTTGTGCCAAAATAAGCAAACATGACAATTGCTTCATTATTTAAAATATACTAAGTCATGAATGTTTGGTTGGCACTGTAATAGTTATAGATAGAATTATAAATTCCAATCAACACATTCATGAATAAAATCAAAAGCTTGTAAGAAATACATGTTGCACAAAATAGCATTAAATTCCAATTAATCAATGGCTAATAGAAATGTATGTGAATACGTACATGTAGGAGTAGTTTTTCTGGAGAGTCGTTTCAGATCGATTCAGGCCCATTCTGGCGCAAAGCGTCTTGGACACCCTGGATATCAAGGCATAGTGTTCACCCAAGCATGCATGAAAATTGATTCTGTAAATGGTACTTGAAGGATATGATTATGGAGTAAATGTGAATATAAGAATATTTAAATAATAATTGAATAATTCTTGCCTTATCCCAACATGGATAAACACTGAATGACAGTGTTTTGCCGAGACGCTGAGAAAAAAATCTCAGGCATTCTCGGGTAGGAATCAAACCCACGATCTCCTGATGACTAGACAGGTGTCTTACCACTAGACCACCGAGAGCCGATGGAAGTGGCGGGCTCGATTCATGTTATAGCAGCAAAACACTGTCAATCAGTGTTTATCCATGTTGGGATAAGGCAAGAATTATTCAATTATTTATCTACCCAACACAAAAATCATTCAATTGATATTTAAATAATAGTTTGAAAATCTTTTTAAAGGCATTTAACAATTGTAAAGTTTTGATTAAGCATGATATAAACTATTAAAAAAAGTTGGCCGTGGACAATAGAGCTGTAAGACGTGTATTGAACTGTGCAGACACAACAATAACAAGCCGGTCCCAATTTGAATAGCATTAAAAAGGAGCATTGAATTCGTGTTTGACTTAATTTTACGGAAATAGTTTATATCGTGTTCTTGGTACACTCTGTAGAGTCTGTTGCCGTGTCCTGCGAGGTATTTTCGGGGGTTTGGTAGACGACGAGATGACGTAAAACTATATGCACTAATCAAACAGCAGACAGGTGAGGTACACAAAGCAGAAAATCAATCTCCGTTCTTGTGCGTGCGATCGCTGCAACGATGATGCAGTCATCCTATCGCTTCTCTCTATCTATCTATCTCTCTCTCACCTCTTCTCTCTATTTATCTCTTTCTCTCTCTCTCTCTCTCCCACTCTATCTCTCTCTTTCTATCCCTCCCTCTCTATCTATCTCTTTATCTCCATCCCTCTCTATCTCTCTCCCTTTCTCTCTCTCCATCTCTCTCTCTTTCTCTTCCTTCCTCTCTCTCTCTCTCTTTCTCTCCCTCTATCTATCTCTTTATCTCCATCCCTCTCTATCTCTCTCCCTTTCTCTCCATCTCTCTCTCTTTCTCTCCCTTCCTCTCTCTCTCTTTCTCTCCCGTCCTCTCTATCTCTTTCTCTCCCTTCCTCTCTCTCTATCTCTCTCTCTTTCCCTTCATGTCTATCTCTCTCTTTCACTCCCTCCCTCTCTATCTATCTCTTTCTCTCCCTCCCTCTCTATCTCTCTCCCTTTCTCTCTCTCTCTCCCCCTCATCCTCTCTTTCTTTTGCTTTTTTCACCACTGTCTCATTTTACAACTTTATACAGTGTATATTTTATCAGTGATATGTTAGTTATTTAGTCACTTGAATCAATCAATATTCATTTTACCTTTCGCCCATATTCTGACCATAGCTTTTTTTTAATCTATTTCTTCATCTCTTTTCCATTTTTCCTCATGTAAGAGATGGATAGTAAGGAAGATATTTTGACAGTGTTTAACCCATTGCATTCACGAACTGGGTTGTCCATGTATTATATCAAAGGAGAATTAAGAATTGAGTAGACAATGTGTTAATCAAGATAGTTTAGTGTTCGATTGTACAGTTAATGTTTATTCTCTTCCCGCGTAAGCTTGACATTCATTTTTTTGTTGACATTGCACGTGCTTTCCTGTACTTCATTTATCCTCCGTCTCTCCTTCTACCATACTTCTCTTTATTATGATTATTCTTTTTATGTCTTATCTGACTCAAGGCCCTTTAAACCACAATCTCAAAAAGCTTGCGATTTCACATAATTCATACACAGCCCACATGTGTAAATAGGGCTTTGTGGAACACTGAATTTCATGGCATGGTCATTGTATAATTTGCGCCCTGATTGTTCACAATCACTACGCATGTCATCAAAGAGGCGTACTATGTAAATGCCAGGGGGGCGTGCAAATGGTTCTTTGCACAATACATTGTTGGTTAAGATGTAACGTGTAATACATAAAGTTTACTTTCTGTCAGAAACGTGAGAAGGTCAACGAAATGGAGAAATCTGCATAAAACAGTATTTATGGAGATTAACTTGAAAGTTTAATCTCTGTTTATGTGTGAGCCTGATTTTGTTGACTACAGAATTTATTGTAATCAAAATTACCCCCGACACACACACACACACACACACACACACACACACACAACAAAAACACAAAATGTTTGTAGCAATGTGTTTTTCCTCATAAGATGGATTTGTAAAAAAAAAAAAAGACAATTTGTTTTCTCTGTAATTGACAAAAAAAACCCCACAAATTTACAAATATTTTAAACATAGGCCCTGTGGAAGAATATTGCTAGAGTATGGGCTTCTCTGTTAAAAAAAAAGCACAGTGTAATAATGATAAGAATGATGAATAAGATGACTTTATCGGGGGCCTTTCAGACTCTAATACGGATAAAATCAGGGAATTTGGGTTTCTTCAATTGCTTTGGACCATTTAGGCCTATACACGAATTTGAGTTCTCAGCACTGTACGAAAAGGCGGCCATAAATGGGGGGCTTCCATAAATGAACCAAAGTACTATTCAATAGGTTGATTTCTGAGCCAGGTGTGTTGCTATGTCAGTGTGGAGATAGTCTATAGACAAGCATAGCTAAAGCCCCCAGTTAGAAATTAATGTAAAAATTCAACACCTAAATCGAATTGGTCTATACATACATGAAGGAGTATATACAGACGTATCATCCTGCAAACTATTTCATTTTTACTAACATTTTCTTTTATTTTTCTTCTCATTGCAGGTTGCAATTAAGATCATTGACAAGTCTAGGTTAGACAAGTCAAATCTAGAGAAGGTCTACAGGGAAGTGCAAATCATGAAGATGCTCTCACATCCAAACGTCATTAAATTATATCAGGTAAGACCCAATAATTTGTGCAAATATTATGTGTGAAAAAGGAGACGAGTTTATGACCAGTTTGCAAGCCAATATTGTTTGCAAGCCTACATTGTACGTAGTAGCTCGCCCACCAGTTTAAAAAATTTGCTCTGGTCCATGTTAAAAATTACTCTCTTTTTATCGAAATAGTCAATTATCTGGGTTCGACTTGCCCTTTAAGCTTGTGCACATGTGTATAAATCTGCAGCCATAGATTCTTATGATACACGCTCCTGCCATTGTGCGTACGTGTACTTTCAAGTTTAATCATTCCGTGGTTTTTTAATTATATCGCAGTTCCTCATTCCAAACACATCCCTCTCCTTGGTTTATTATCTTCTATTTCTCCTTTGGTCTTTTATTTACTTTTTTTTTGCTGCTTTGCCAGGGCTATAACTTGGTTGTTGGTGCCTCGGAAACAGAATGTTTGTTTTTAGGCTAAATTGCATTCCGAGTACCCTGGCGTGTTATCTTCATGCAGCGCCCATTGACGTCATTGGTGTTCAAAGACTGGCTGTGTGTCAGTAAATGGAGTAGTCTGCACTTCAGACTCCCTGGCTATATAGTCTTTGTGTTGTATGGATGGTGTCAAATGTTAGGTGTTAGTCTGAATTCAGACATTGAATTTGATTTCCCTGTTTGAATTCCCTCTGATATAATATATTTTAGGCAAGAAGACCATTTTATGTTCTGTTTTACATCAGGTAAAGCCTTATTTTATGGCAACAAGTTCAATCTTCACTAAGTATTACTTTGTGTTTTCCTGTAACCTATAATTGTAATAAATCACTTTGACTTTGTTTATTTTTTCTGTTATATGGCCTGTATTCCATGGAAGTAATATGTAATCATTTGTAGCGAAAAAGTGTTGAGGTTAATTTTGCTACATGTATGTAGAGTAACTTTCTAGACTCGTGGTTACCAAATATTAAAATAGTTAAGTAGAAATTGTATTGTTTTGAAATTTTTTTTTCTTCATATTTTTATGTTTGTTTAGGTCATGGAAACAAAAAGTATGCTGTATCTTGTAACGGAATATGCAAGTAATGGTGAAATGTTTGGTAAGTTTTTGAACATTTTTTTATACAATAAAAGCGTGTGATAATTAGGTCGGATATGGCGCGATTCATAATAGCAAACTGATTTTTATGGTCCCAGCTTTTTGTATTTTTTGTCTATCTTTTCTGATATAATGAGATCCCTGATATAACAAGGTAATTTTCATGTTTTTAAACCTTATGTCTGTTTTTGTTGAAGTCTTTATTAAAGTACCTTGATTCATATATCTTTGTCAAAATTCACTATATTTTGATAGAAAATTGAAGCCCTAGAAAGTTTCAACAAAATGCAAAAGTTTATAATAAGTCATAATGGTTTTCCCCTCTTAGTATTTATACATGAAGGTATTTTACCAACCTGTTCTTTTATCATGAATCCATATGATACTCGTATCTTAAAACTATATCCTTTTGTTTTGAAGCTTTCATATTCCTAGCCAATTCTTGATCTTTGTATTATGTGAATTAATCAGTCACATGTTCCATAAGCATCTATATTTGTGGAAACAGTGTAATGTTAACTCGTTGCTTACCAGAATGAAATGACACATGTACAGATCTTATGGGTAAACACTGCAACCAACAGTTGATGGGTTTATTAAGATGGGTTTAATAGCTCCCAAGCCTTGTTTTGATCACCCCAATCTTCCCCTGATGTGGAAGCATTATTGATTCACATGTTCTGACCGAGCACTGAATGCTTTTAGTACAACCACACACATGATATAAGCTATTGTGTCAGTAAACAATCATCGTTTGTGATTCCCTCACCCATCCAGGGGTGAGGTAAGCAGAGTTGCCAACTGTTCCGGAATATGCATGTGACAAGTTAGAATTTGAATAATGCAACAGCGGAACTACGATGAGAGAAATCACGACAACAATAACCAGACTCTCAGCCATTCATGTGTGTTGAAAGCCTTGGAATTCTTATGAAAATACATCATTTACGTTTTCGGGAACGGTTAGCATCTCTGAGAGAGGTTAAAGTATTGTTTGATGGCAGGATTGGATTCATCATAGGTGTGATAGAGTTGCCAACCGTTCCAGAATATGCATGCAACAAAGTTAGAATGTGAATAATGCAACAGCTGAACTACGATGAGAGAAATCACAAAACAATAACCAAGCTCTCGGCCATTTACGTGTGATGAAAGCCTTGTATACATATGAAGCAACACCTCATACGTATTTGGGAATGGTTGGCATCTCCGGGAGAGGTTGAAGTATTGTTGGATGGCAGGATTGGATTCATCATAGGTCTGATAAAAACATATTTGACCTCATTCCCAGATCTCACAAGGAGCTTGTTTTTCTGAAGCTGTGTGCTGCTGGAGTAGCTGACACATGGCATGTTTAGACTTGAGATGATTTTTCTCTCCTTTTTTGCGTTGGCGTCTAGCTGTAATTTTTCTCATTGTTGAATTCATATTTTTTTTGTATTGTGTACACTGTATATATAAGCTTCCATCTTTTTTGTAGGTCGATTTCTTTTATTGTGACACAATTTATGTCAGGAGTGGGATGCTGTACAAATATATGTTTTTGTCTCTTTATTTTATTTGGAACATGCTGATAGAATTGTAAATGGGTCAAGGATTATTTTAAAATGAATTGGTACCTGTTTGAATTTCATACTTTGTCAGGAATGGTTGTTTATTTTCACAGCCTAATTGTCTGTATTCCATTGTATTTGTACCATGTATCCAAACCATCGTCAGTGATGTTATTGTCATCACCAGCAGCATCATCATCTTAAAAATCATCTAACCATAATCATCATCATCATTGCCATCATCATCAGCATCACCATCATCATCATCATCATCATCATCATCATCATCATCATCATCATCATCATCATCATCATCATCATCAATCATCATTATTATACTTTACCATGTATGATCTTTATCATCATAATCATCGCTGCCCTTAATATCAATCTTCATCAACATCACTGTCATCATCATCATCATCATCATTATCTTCATCATCATCATCCCCATGTTCATCATCACCATCACCATCATCATCATCTCCATCTTCATCATCATCATCATCATCATCATCATCTCCATCTTCATCATCACCATGACTATCATCATCGTCATCACCATCATCATCATCATCATCATCATCATCTTCATCATCATCATCTTCATCATCATCATCAGCAACATCATTTTCATAACCATCAGTATTTCATGAAACCATCATCTCCCACCAGCTCCATCAGATAGCGATGATCGCTATCATCATTGTCAACGTCATCACTCCTCTGATCCTCAAAGTCATCTCGGGACAAGAGTTCTTTTAAAAGACTCTCTTTACGTCATGCCATTCCACAGACAAATCATCAATTTCCACTCAGTAATTCATTCGCACCAAACCATCTCAAATTCATCATCATTGGCATACCTGCAGCTTGTAGACCGACAAGAGGGATAACCTTCCAATCATATACATGTAAATGTATGGTGTATCTCATATCTTCTAAAAAAATCTCTTTATTTATGTCTTTGAGATGGTATGTCTTAAAGTCTGTGTTGTGTTACATGTACATGTATGACCAAAACGTTACAGTGGGCGATATTCTCTGGTATGTAATTTTATTCAGTTTTGGTTAATATTCATGAAGATTAGTAAATAATTGGCTTCAAAAGTAGCTGCTCATACCATAGTTGGTCATCAAATTGCAGATCAATTAGCATGAATTATTCACATGTAAGTCTACTTTTTAGCCGGATATGTAACAAATGGTGGGTCTGAAACCTACAACCCTCTGGTTGAAAGGTGAGAGTCGGAACCACTACATCATGGCGCCTCCATTAGTAACTGCTGTGAACACAGAAAATCTGTAAATCAGAAATTGTGTAGAGCCAAGATGATGAATTGTTGTGACGTAACCTCCTTTAAGCTGCTTAAGGATTCACAAGGAAGAAATGGATGAAGGGGGATAGTGACAAATATTGTTTACCCCATCCTGCTCATCCCCATCATGGTATATTTAGTACTATAAATGTTTTGCTGCTAAAGACATACCATCCTCGTCCAATGGCTTTAGAAGTAACGTGTTTGATTTTCTTGACGTCAGTGCCACATACCTGAGAAATTTAACCCCTTTCATCCATCCACCGCCCGACCACGGGAGGAGCGTCGGAAACAGAGTGATGCTTTGGTGTTTGGTAAAAGGAGAGATCAGAAATGCAGTCCAAAGGTTACGCAGGGAAGCCGGTCAACGTATTCATAACAAAACAGAGCTTGGGTGATATGTATGCATGTGTCATGATTAAGAAATGTGGTCCTTCTCCTTCTCTTTCTCTCTCTCTTTCACTCTCCCACTTGTTTTCTTTTCCTAACCTTCTTTAATCTTTACTAGTTATGTTAGCCTTTGTATGTTGTAATGTACTGAATCTCTCTTTATTATCAGTTTATCCCCACTCTCTGACTTTCATCCTCAGCCCCTCCTATTATCTGCCCTACCATTACCCTCAACCTTTATCATCATACTCTCTCTCTTTCAAACCTTTTTATTTTATCCTCGTCCACTCTCCTCCCTTCATCTCTCTCTTCTTCTCTTACCCTCACTCCTTCCCAATCTTGTTTTCTTCCCTCCCTTCATTCTCTCTTTCTCTTCCCTCACCCCGCCTCTTTTTCTCTCTCCCCACCCCACCGCCTCTCTCTCCCCTTCTCTCTCTTATTGACACCCCTCCATTTTACATTCACTCACTCCTTCACCCTCTCCTCCTTTACCCCTCCCTCTCTCTCTCTCTCTACATGTATCTCCCTTACTCACTCTCTCTTTCTCTCTTCCCCTTCTTCCCCTCTCTCTCTCCCTCTCCCCCTCTCTCTCCATTTCCCCTCTCTCCACCCCTCTCTCCCCTTCTCTTCCCCTCTCTCCCCTTCTCTCCCCCTCTCTCTCCCCTCTCTCTCTCTCTCTCTCTCTCTCTCTCTCTCTCTCATTGACGCCCCTCCATCTGAATGGTAGGAGGATTCCATGAGGACCTGCCATGTCCGGAATCTCTGGCATCTACGTTGAGACATCCGGCCCTGACACACATACTACCCCCTTCATACTCTACGAATAAGACCCCATCTTATGACTTGACTTGGATGATTTTGAAGCCTTTGGTTTTATTGGAGATGTCATGTGATGTAGTGGTTCTGACTCTCGCCTTTCGACACAAGGGTCGTAGGTTCGAATCCCACCCATGGGAAAATTATACACATTGTACTGCACTTTACCCAGGTGAGGTGAATGGGTACCGGAAGAATTTCCTTGAATGCAGTGAGTGCTGAATGGTAGCCATGCTATAGGCGGGTAGTAATGCACAGAGCGCTTATAAACACTTCGTATTAAACGCTTTATAAATGTTGTGTATCATTATTGTTATTATTATTTACATTTTGCCCAAATGCAGCCTACATAACGTGTGAATACCTTTACACATTTATAGAGTGCTTGCTATATTGTTTGGTGTCCTCAAATTTGAGCCCGTTTTCAGAAATAATAATAATAATGCTAATGATAATACATATCATTTATTTGGCGCGTAATATAGACGTTTCTAAGCGACATGTAAAGAGCTAATAGACATATGTAGGTGGATCATATTCAATTTTTTTTATTTATTCGTCTTTTGCATTACTGGTTCTAAACAATCAAGTCTGTTCATGGGGTATAACCTGAAGTTATCCAAGTAGCAGTCTAGGGCAGGGCGTATGTACTGTTACACTGTGGCAAATTGTTTAGAACCAGGAGTTACAATAGGTGGACTTGGGTAAACTCTCTCCTTTATCATGAGGTCATCATTGGAACCATGATCTACAATCCTAAAAAAAACAGGTCTCGAGGTAACAACATCAGGGGAAGATTACGCAATGTCTCATCGTGGAGAGAGCATGCTCCATCGGAGACGGTGCATCGAGGTGTGCTGCACTTCTGTTAAGATGGGGTTCGTTGTAACTCCAAATGGTTTAATAAACTAATTATGGAGTATTACCCTAGCTTTCTTACTTCAAAGTTACCACAATAAGAAAAGGTTAGGGTCTATCAAAATGTGTTCCAAGTTAGAGCAGAGGTTGACATTTCAGATGTGAAATGGTGCAAAGGTCTTGAGACCACAGGATGGCATGCTCATCAGATGACGTACTGCGATGACATGCATGGCGGCCATCAGTGACCCAATTCACTATCCAAGGTTCACCCTCCTTTCTTGCTTTCGTTGGTTCAAGTTCTTACTGCATTTTCTTCTTTAGAGATGATTTTCTTCTAATACTTTAGTTTCAATTGGAACTTTATGTAGGCCAACATATGACAACATGAATATCTCCCATGTCACGAAGAAATAGCATGTATCTAATAGAATTCTTACTCTACACTGTATATTACAATGCAATATCATAAGATGACTACTACTTCTACTGCGATGACATGCATGGCGACCGTTACTGACCCATTTCAAGGTCCACCCTCCTTTCTTGCTTTCAGTGGGTTCAAGTTCTTACTGCATTTTCTTCTTTAGAGATGATTTTCTTCAAATACTTTAGTTTCAATTGGAACTTTATGTAGGCCAACATATGACAACATGAATATCTCCCATGTCACGAAGAAATAGCATGTATCTAATAGAATTCTTACTCTACACTGTATATTACAATGCAATATCATAAGATGACTACTACTTCTACTGCAATGACATGCATGGCGACCGTTACTGACCCATTTCACTATCCAAGGTTCACCCTCCTTTCTTGCTTTCGTTGGTTCAAGTTCTTACTGCATTTTCTTCTTTAATTAGAGATGATTTCTAATTTTCTTCAAATTCTCTGGTTTCAATAGGGACTTTATGTAGGTCAAAAAAAGACAACATGAATATCTCCCATGTCATGAAGAAATAGCATGTATCTAATAGAATTCTTACTCTACACTGTATATTACAATGCAATATCATAAGATGACTACTACTTCTACTGCAATGACATGCATGGCGACCGTTACTGACCCATTTCACTATCCAAGGTTCACCCTCCTTTCTTGCTTTCGTTGGTTCAAGTTCTTACTGCATTTTCTTCTTTAATTAGAGATGATTTCTAATTTTCTTCAAATTCTCTGGTTTCAATAGGGACTTTATGTAGGTCAATACACGACAACATGAATATCTCCCATGTCATGAAGAAATAGCATGTATCTAATAGAATTCTTACTCTACACTGTATATTACAATGCAATATCATAAGATGACTACTACTTCTACTGCGATGACATGCATGGTGGCCGTCAGTGACCCAATTCACTATTCAAGGTTCACCCTCCTTTCTTGCTTTCGTTAGTTCAAGTTCTTACTGCATTTTCTTCTTTAGAGATGATTTCTTATTTTCTTCAAATTCTTTGGTTTCAATAGGAACTTTATGTAGGTCAACATATGACAACCTGAATATCTCCCATGTCATGAAGAAATGGCATGTTTCTATAATAGAATTCTTACTCTACACTGTATATGCAATATCATAAGATGACTACTATACTTCTACTGCGGTGACATGCATGGCGGCCATTACTGACCCAATTCGCTTTCCACGGTTCACCCTCCTTTCTTGCTTTCAGTCGGTTCAAGTTCTTACTTTATTTTCTTCTTTAAAGAGGAACTTCACCCAGACATTGCTGTGCTCTGATTTGTGATGTGATTTTGCATTGTTAAAGGTAGAATACTTCTTTTGCAGCCTAAAATTTGACATTCCAAGATTGTTGTGTTATGTTGAAGAGTACTAAATGTTAGAACTTATCACCTAAAATTTGACTTTCCAAGATTGTTGTGTTATGTTGAAGAGTACTAAATGTTAGAACTTATCACCAATCAATTAGGCACAAAGATTGGTCTTGATAGGCGCATTTATATTTATTCCAATAATAATTCTTCTATTCGGGCCTCGAATTAATGGACCGTGCGTTCAAAATTCAAAACAGCCGTTAACCCCTCGTTGACCAATAGCGCAAGAGTCTCTCTCAGTTATTTTGGCATATCTGAGGTACACAACAAGTTGAAACTTATGTAAGCATAACCATAATGTGGGCAAATGTAGTTTTCTACCTTTAAAGAAGGCCTTTAACTATATATCTAATATAATTACAAACCTGTATTAATTCTATGGAAAGTAAATGGTGATGTTCAAGGGATTTCCCCCATCGTTTCTTGGGAAACCGCCACCATGCTTCATTCTAAACCTCAAGATCAATAAATTTAATACAGATAAGTGTACACTCTCATATGAATGATTCAATTCACGATTTGATGCAGGCTTTGGAGCAGTGGGTAAATGTTCTTACCGCAGCTTTTGCTACGAGGTACATATACATCTTTTCTGGGAATAAGAGATCCTGTTTGAGAAGAAGGGTATATAATTTCATAAATGAGGGGGCCAGTTTCATGACAAATTTGGTGTCCCAGTTATGTTGGTAACCAACATCCTTTTTTAGCCCTTTGGGCTTGGTGAAGATGTAAATACTGCGAGCATGTAGGGATAAGATAATGGATTTACATTACAATCGGATTAAAATCTCATTTCACTATTTGTATTTTCACCAAGCCCTCTGAGCCGTGTAAACGATGTGGGTTACTGTTGTAACTGGGACACCGAAAATGTCACAAATTGGACCCCTCATATATGGAATTACCCAGAACCAGCATTTCCTTATCCCAATCTAGACAGAAGATATGGCCAGTGAGAAAGAGAAATAAATTTGGTCCGGGGTGAAAGGATAGTTCAGGGTTTGTAGTGGTCATGGGTTAATTTTTGCATGTGGGAGAAAGGTATATGGATGAAAGCTACTATTTTCCCTGCACTGCAGTTCCAGCAAGTAGGCAAGATATAGACAGTAAATGTTCTTATTAAATTTTCAAGATACCTTGCCAAGCACTTGGCATCCAGGGGTGTGCAATTTAACTGCTACGTTGTGTCCATCTATGTGTGAACAGTCTCATTTGCCGCTGCACTGCAACTCCAACATAATTATATTCAGTCTTTTTAATGTTACATGTTACATTCCTGTTATATGTAGCTAACATATATATAGGCAAGATGTAGACTTCAATGCTTGCTAAAGATCGTGAATGTTAATAATTTTGTAGACCCCTAGCTAAGCACGTGCCATCCAGGGGCGTGCATTTGAACTCCTACGTTGTGCCCATCTATGGGTGAACAGTCTCATTTGCCGCTGCACTGCAACTCTGACAAATACTTAATTGTATTCAGTCTTTTTTTGGTCACATTTTACATTCCTGTTACATGTAGCTAATGTACATGTTGGCAAGATGTGAACTTCAATGCTTGCTAAAGATCGTGAATGTTAATAATTTTTAGACCCCTAGCTAAGCACGTGCCATCGAGGGGCGTACATTTGAACTCCTACGTTGTGTGCATCTATGTGTGAAGGGTCTTATTTGCAGCTACACTGTAACTCTGACAAATACTGAGTTATGATAAGTCTTTTTTAATGTCATTTCTGCTACATGTAGCTAACTTATATGTTGGCAAGATGTAGACTTCAATGCTTGCTAAAGATTGTGAATGTTAATAATTTTTTAGACCCCTAGCTAAGCATGTGCCATTCAGGGGCGGGCATTTGAATTCCTACAATGTGTGAAGGGTCTTATTTGCCCCTACATCACATCAAGACTTTCTTGAGTTACACCAGTGTTCAGTTCATGTTAATTGATGCATGGAGAATGGTAGGTGGTTGAGATGCTTTTAAAGCCCAAGTATAGTTTTGGTAAAGATGAAGAAATGTGAATTTGGGGGATGTTTATCATGACATGTAATTTCTATACACATTTTTAGACCATAGCATATTTTTTTATGAACTGATTCTTTTGAAAATTTGAATTTGACCGTTAAATCATATTTAGCGCCCTCTCTTGATTATAGTATTATTTTGCTCGTTATCGAGCATATTTCCAGGACTTGACAATATGGTGATATATAGAGATATACACAACAATTAAATTCCTAAATTTTCATCCAATTCTGAGCATGAAAAGTTGTCCTTTATCAAGAAAGAAAATATTGAAATAGCGTGGTGAAGCACCAGGCTATAAGAATTTGCACATTTTAGGTGATAGCTTTTCCAAAACTTGTTCATTGTTCGCACAATTTTTTGTGCAATATGTTTATGATACTATATTTCATTTCATATAGATTAGAAGACAAAATCTGGTGATGAAAATATTCGCTTTTACCAAAACTGTACTTGGGCTTTAAAGTCATTGCTCTCTTCACTATGTGCAGAAGGGACAAAGAAATTGGACAAAGTGAACAACTTCCATTCAAGCCTTCACAATAGTTTCATTAACATAGAAGAAAGTAGGTTCCATTTCTAATCACCAAATAGGTGCAACACCAGTTAGACATTTCTCCACCAAATAAGAGGGAAGGAAATTTCTTTTCTATGCAAATAGCTAATGTGAATGGTGGAATAGATTTTTTTTTTTTTTTTTCCTCATTCCCTTTTTTCTGCTCACATTGCTTTCTCCCATCTTGATTTTTCATTGTTGTCATCTTCATTGTTATTTTTAAAAATTATTATTGCTTTTTTCGCAAGGCTCTCTCTATGACATTTTTTTGTGTTTTGTATTTTCTTTCCCTCTGTATCTCCAAAGGAAGACCGTGGATAGATGTATTTCTTACTCTTTTTTATAAAATACTTTGCCGTGTGGTGCATGGTTCTAGAACTGGTTTTGTGTTTTCTTTCCCTCTGTATCTCCAAAAGAAGACCCTGCATGAGTAAACAAATCTCTTTCTTTTTTTTTTATAAGATATCTTGCCGTATGGTGGATGGTTCTAGAAATTTGCAATATTTTGCATATTTCTGGTTTTGTGTTTTCCTTCCCTCTGTATCTCCAAAAGAAGACCCTGAGTAAACGAATCTCTTTCTTTTTTTTATAATATATTTTGCCACATGGTGGTGGATGGTTCTAGAAATATGCAATATATTGCAAGTTTATGTTGATTGGCACTGATGGGCACATACCAAACAAAATCCTCCATTATGTGTTGAGATTTAATACGAAAGGACATGCCTATTTCTATTTTCAACTGATTTGCAATTGATTTGCAACTTTCTAGTCTAAGCCTATACTCGGTTCATGTTTCTCTTTCTTTTCTCTGTCGCCAAACATTCTCCAATTATCCACTTCACCCAACGCATTGACAAAGCCAATATCTGTTCTCTTGACTTGGATGCAGAAGGGGGAACAATATCTTGTTAAATTCAAGAGTCCGTCATTTCCTTGATATGTGTAGGTGTTGCGATGTTTTTTCGCCCTGGATGACATTTTAGTTCTTTTGATGCAGCATCAAGAGAAAAACGACTGATGTATTTTAATCCAGGGCAGGTCAAAACTGATACATACTAGTAAATTTTATTACAAATATTTAGTGTTCCGCAAAAGTGTCTAGCCATGACTTTCTTATGAGGCATAAAAATTGATAGGTTGCCCCCAGCCTCTCCACTATTTCACAGCCCCTTAATTTTGTTACAACCCTCCCCAATACCCTCATCCAGTCATCCCCTCATTCTCTGTCGTGATACTGTATAAGCCAATATTTTAGCGTACATATATTTTCGCGATTTCGGACCAGTTTGACACATTGACGTGTTGATATTTTCACGTTTTTGACAGTGTTTGTACACAAATGATGCATCCTACAGAGTGGATATTTTTGTAAGGCCAAAACCGCGAAATTAGCGAAAATAAAACCACCGCAAAAATTTCAGCTTTCACAGTATCTGATATGTTTGGTTTAATCAATATTAACAGACTACTGTCCAGTTAAGGAATCTGTGTACTAATAGCACCCATCTCGGCACATCCCCTTGCCCTGAACACACAGGGACGAAACATATTTCAATCCCAGAGTCCCAAATACGTGCCTTATAATCAGAGAGGCATGCAAGACTCTGTGATTGAGCACTGTGTAGTTCCTGTATGTGAGAATGTGCAGATATGGGTGCCATTAGAACACAGAGTGCTCAACTGTACTAAGCAGACTGTAGCATTGACACCTTACCTAGGTTTGACCTTCTATGACCTTTTGTCCTCAATTGGGGTCACCTTTCAGGCATTCCATTGCCTAGTTTAGTGGGCTCGTCCAAGGCCTCTCGCTAGTCTTTCAAAGCAGACTCATACATAAGACCGTGCTGTTATTTCATCCTAAACGATGCAACGTCTCTGTATTATAGGTATCTCTAATTGGTATCATTAATTGATTTTCATAGAACATGCACTTTACTTTTGACAAGGCAATTTGGTTAGTCTCAAAGTTAAGTCTTTTTGACAGGTTAGCAAAATAAAGGGTCTTCTCTGTAGACTAAGCTAGATTACATCATTGAATCTGGATGTCTGGAAGACACAGATAGTCTGTGATTGTAAACAAGATTGATTATGCATTACATCATGTTTATTCATAAGATTGATTAATATTCATAAGCAGGAGCATACTGGCTATACAATTCCATTTTGGTATTGATTGTGGCTATGAATATATCATCACTTTGAATATCTCAGAGATGAAAACCATTCTAGAATATGCATGAGGAAAAATTAAAATGTGAGTGAAAACAAAACAAAACAGTGAAAGAATAATGACAACAGTTACATGTTCCATGCCCTCAGCCATTTACTTTTCCCGAATTTCATGCAGTTTGTATCTCTATGAAGAATGCCTTGAATTCTGATGGAAATATACCTGAGCAATGCAGATTTTTGAACAATTGGCAACTCTGTATTTATTCCTGTCATTCACTGATATTATGCCACTTTGATGAAGACTAGAAATAGCCTAAATTATAACAAATGTGTATCGATTCTGCCTTGGAGATGAGAAAAAGCGACAAGAAATTATTTCTTTTTATTGTAAATGGAAAAGATTTGGCCATCAGAAAGGCCTACATTGACTTCAATATATTTGAAAATTAAAAATGTCCATGGAAGTAGTGATCTAATTTCTCAATAATTTTTCTTGTCTGGTTCCCCACTTCCTTTCAATCTCCTGCTTTTCATGAGTTACTCCATTCATACAGATTTTTTTTCTTTGTATGAATGTTTGATTTATGCACATTGAGGTCAGGGCGTGATACAGTTTTTTCATGACCTACAAACTGCATTAACTTTGAGACATTACTAATGGCTTAGTACGTTTTGAGTTGTTATATTTTTAATTGAATAACCTCCATGCCATGTCCTTAGTGCCTAATGTAAGCCCAAACTGTTTATCAATATGAAAATGAAAATTATGATAATATCATTTATATGGTGCGGTGCTAAAATTAAAAGTGCTTCTACATGTTAGTACTATATTACATTATTACTCCGGTATAACATGGCTACCTTATTTGGTGCCTAACTGCTATCAAGGAATTTCTTTCTGCCAGTTCCCATTGACGTCACCAGGGTTGAATGCAGCAAATTGAGGATACATTTCTTGCTGAAGAAAATAAATGTCCTGGATGGGATTCTAACTGCGACCCTCTGTATTTGTATTTTTATCTGTTATTGTTGTTGTTATTGCTGTGTGTTTTTTGTAATTCATATTTTATTAATCCAAATATACTCAACATAGTTTAAATAACATAGAAATAATCAAACATAATATAACACAGAAAATAACAAGTTGCTGTTGTTGTTCTTCTTCTTATCCTTCTGCTTGACTATGATCATCCTCTTCTTTTTTATTTCTTTATAGACATTATGCAGGCATTCTATGTGGGCCCTTTAAAGAAAAACTACACATTCAACATGATTTCTACCTATTCTATCGTCTATCTCTCCTTATTATCCAGAATAATTAGACATAAATGGCTGAATATTGACTCCTCTAAATGTTTTTCTCCTACAGTTTTCTCCTTTTATTCTAATCATCATTAGATTGTGTGAGTAACCTATATAATTACAAGAGGACAAACACAAACATTATCGGATGTTACCTTCTTTATGTTACCCATAGCCCATATAATTCCCAAAGAACAAATTCCTCCATAACACTTATATCTTTTATTTCTTCCCTTCTTTCTATTTCCACATTTCATTATCCAGATTACTTAGACACACATGGCCGGATGTCCGAGAAAGAAGCGAAGAAGAAATTCATGCAAATCATCTCAGCGGTTGAGTACTGCCACAAAAGACATGTAGTTCACCGCGACCTAAAGGTGAGTTACCATGGCAACTGAATGCCTGATCACATAGAAACCCTTCAGAAAGAGAGAGGGNAAACTGTTTATCAATATGAAAAGGAAATTATGATAATATCATTTATATGGGGCTTAATGCAAAGTGTTTCTAAGTGCGATATTGGATTATTTCCCCGGGTATAACACGACTACCTTATTTGATGCTTCACTGCTATAAAGGAATTTCTTTCTGCCAGTTCCCATTGACGTCATCAGGGTTGAGTGCAGCAAATTTAGGATACATTTCTTGCTGAAGAAAATTAATGCCATGGATGGGATTCTAACTGCGACCCTCTGTATTTCTATCTGTTATTGTTGTTGTTGTTGTTGTACTTCTTCTTATCCTTTTGCTTGACTATGATCATCCTCTTCTTTTTTTTAATTTCTTTATAGACATTATGTAGGCATTCTATATGGGCCCTTTGAAGAAAAACTACAACTCCCACATGATTTCTGCCTATTTTATCGTCTATCTCTCCTTATTATCCAGAATAATTAGACATAAATGGCTGAACATTGACTCCTTTAAATGTTTTTCTCCTACAGTTTTCTCATTTTATTCTAATCATCATTAGATTGTGTGAGTAACCTAAATAATTACTAAAGGACAAAAGAATATGATCAGATGTTGTCTTCTTCACGTTATCTTCCTTCTATTCTTCCTCTCTTTTTTCTTCTCATCATCATTTCCGTTCAATACTGTTGCGAAGATGAACCAAAATAATTACCAAAGAAGAAAGTCCTCCATCCAACTCACCAGTAACTACAACTTATACCTCTTATTTATTCCCTTCTTTCTATTTCCACATTTCATTATCCAGATTACTTAGACACACATGGCCGGATGTCCGAGAAAGAAGCGAAGAAGAAATTCATGCAAATCATCTCAGCGGTTGAGTACTGCCACAAAAGACATGTAGTTCACCGCGACCTAAAGGTGAGTTACCATGGCAACTGAATGCCTGATCACATAGAAACCCTTCAGAAAGAGAGAGGAGGAGAGAAGGATTGACTGAGTAGGAATATTTCCACAGATTAAGTTTGTTACTTTGTAATAATTAATGTTGTCTGCAAAGTGGTGAGGACAAGAACAAGATAAAGGATAAGAAAGAGAGAAGAGAATAAGTTGAAGAAGTTGAAGGAGTAGAAGGAGGAGGAGGAGGAGGAGGAGAAGAAGGAGAAGGAGGAGACAAAGAAGAAGGAGAAAAAGGAGAAGGAGAAGAAAAAGAAGGAGAAGCAAAAGAATGAGAAGAAAGAAGAAAAGGACAATTTTGAGAGGAAGAAAGAAGAAAAGAGAGGAACAAAATAGGAAGAAGGAAGTGAATGATAAGCAGAATGATAAGGAATATAGATGCAGCGAAGGAGATAAAGATTGTCAATAGCAACGTACA
Organism: Temnopleurus reevesii; assembly: GCA_036244855.1. Classification (NCBI taxonomy): domain Eukaryota; kingdom Metazoa; phylum Echinodermata; class Echinoidea; order Temnopleuroida; family Temnopleuridae; genus Temnopleurus; species Temnopleurus reevesii. The sequence goes on from BQKZ01000341.1 coordinate 100,449, forward strand.
GAACTCATCTCACACGTGCCAATAGACTCCCGTTGCCTTCCATTGACGTCAACGGAGCAGGTACGTTAGCAACCGAGGCTTGCCTTTTGTCGTGGCGTGAAAGCGTTGGCCTAATTACTAAGCAGATGCTCTACCCCCTTCTCCTTATCTCTCTTTCTCTCTTAGTTTTGCTCGTCGTCTCTCTCTGTATCTTGCCAGATCAGTCACTCTATCTTTCTTGCCCTCTCTCGCCCTCTCTCTTCCCCCCAATTTCTCTCTCTCTCTTTCTTTCTCTCGCTCTCTCTCTCTCTCTATACCCCTCTCTCTCTCTTTCTCCCTCTCTCTCTTTCTCCCTCTCCCTCCCCTGTCTCTCCTTCTCTTTTCTACTCTCTCCCTTCCCTTCTCTCTCTCTCTCCATCTCTCTCTTTATCTTTCTCTCACTCTCTCTTTCTCTCCCTCTCTTTCTCTCTCTCTTTCTCTCTTTCTCTATCTCTCTGTCTCTTTCTGTTGGTTTCTACCAACCTCATGTGGTCCAATTATGCCAGTGTTTAATTGTCTTTTCCTTCCTTTTTATTTTTAAACAATTCTGTGCCTAGATTAGTTCCTATTTGAGAAAGAATGATGGAGGACTAAACTATAGCATGCTCTGTCTGTCCCACAAACCACACCACTAGTCTGCCATCTTAGGTAGATTCCACTGCCATTTTAGGAAGTTCCGTCCTCATTTTTGTCGTCCTCATTTTTTCATTTTTAATCTTGGTGTGAGGAGCAGACATGCATGCATTTTTCTCACCCCATGTGCTAACATCCATGTATCTCTCGCATAATATTATCTACCGAGGCAGTGGTGTAGTGAGTGAATGCCTGTGGATATGACAGCTAGAAGGTGTGCATATATTAAGCCATGGTACCCAACAGAACTTTTATAGTGCCAATATAACTTCACCATCAAGACCAGCAATACCATTATCATGATCACTGTTATCATCATCATCATCATCACTATTATCACCATCATCTTTGCCTTTATCATCATCACCATCATCATCGCCATTGCCATTATCGCCATTGCCATTATCATCATAAATACAAATCATCATTGTGTAAAAATCATTGCTATTATTTCCATCATCACTATCATTTTCATCATCATCATCATTATCAGCATTGTCATCATTAACATCATCATCATCATCATCATCATCATTATCATCATCTTCATCATCATCATCATCATCATCATCATTTTCACTGTCAGCATTACAGTCATCATCATCACCATCATCTTTGTCATCATCACCATCATCATCACCATCATCATCACCATCATCACCATCATTATCATCATCATTATCATCATCACCATCATCATCATCATCATTATCATCATCTTCATCATTATCATCATTGTCACCACTATCATCATCATCACCATCATTATCACCATCACTATCAGCATTACAATCACCATCACCATCACCATCATCATCATCATCATCATCATCATCATCATCATCATCATCATCATCATCATCATCATCATCATTTTGAATACACAATTGAAGAGTCATTGATGATATTGACAGGTGACTTTACCAAATCAATTTATTCTCAAACTGAACACAGTAATCTATCCATATCCTTTGTGTTCATCATATCCAAAGTAATCAACCCCCCTCTTTCCTATAGACCGACATCCTGTCAAATAATAGTCCAGTTGAGGACTGTGTGTTCTGATAGCACCCACCTCTGCACATTCTCTGAACACACAGGGACTGCAAGCACTCAACCACAGAGTCCTTACATAACCCTCTGATCTGTATACCCCTCTGTGTGGAGGCGCGATCAGAGGGGTATACAGATCAGAGGGTTATGTAAGGACTCTGTGGTCGAGTGTTTGCAGTCCCTGTGTGTTCAGTGTAAGAGAATATATGCAGAGGTGGGTGCTATAAGAACACACAGTCCTCAACTGGACTAGTCAAATAACTTGACGAGCGGAACCATCCAGTGGTATTCTCCCCCTTCCAGAAATCAATTCCATATTTCCGGAGGCAGTCACCAGTAATCTAGTTAGCTGTGAAGTGATGTATCTCATAACTATATAGACTGCCTTATGCTTTTCATTCTTCTCGGGTCAGCGTGCACTTTATTGGTGTGTTTATAGCTACTGTATGGACAGCATAGGAGGGCAGTTTGTTTCTTTATGCTCCCCTTCACACATACCGTAACATGGGGCAAATAGGGACGCTGGGGTGAAGAGGGAGTCTGGGAGGAAAGAGAGACAAAACTTAAACATTCTATTTGGATATTCTTGTATCATACTTGCTTTCACGTTTCGCTTATTTTCCATCTATTTTTTTTTCAAGTTTACCCTATACCAGGGTTCATAAATTGATCCATTTCCGCAAAAAGGAATCGTATGTTCTGAGTTTTCTCCCTGTTCAAGGGGGTGCTTCTGTTTACCCCATCTATGGTACATGTTTGTTTCCACAAAGGAAAAAAAACAATTGCTCCTGCTGCCCTGAAACATAATGTAAATATATGAAAAATGACATGAAGTAGTTAAACATTAGTATATATATGTTTACAGCTTCTTTTTATAATGTCCTGATCAATAAATAGCTGCATCTTAACAGAATAATTACTATTGCATATTGAGATTTCCTGGAGAAATTAGAAAAAAAAAAATATGGGGAATTCTATTTTTTCTTATGATTTAAACTACTGGTATTTTTTTCATGAACCATAATCATTTTGAATTCTGACATATTTAGATATGTAAGTGGCCTACAATTTGACCTGAGATAAGTCAGCAACTGGAAATTAAACTCATCTGTGCTGAATCCACTTTCAAGAATGTGATTCACTTTTGATTTCGGCTATCAGTATGATAGATATTGGATTCATTTTTTGCTTCATCTCTCTCCTCTCCAGGCTGAAAACCTTCTTCTCGATGGGAACATGAACATCAAGATAGCCGACTTTGGCTTCAGCAACTTCTTCACGCCTGGGGAGAACCTAGCCACATGGTGTGGCAGTCCACCTTAAGCAGCTCCAGAAGTCTTTGAAGGCCAGAAGTACGACGGCCCTCAACTGGACATATGGGTAAGTTGCATTTCACAGAGGCCTTTATGAGGTTGTTGCTAGAAAGTTGCGACAATTGCAAGTGACTCCCACATGCTAAACAAAATCATCGGTTCATGCGCATCTTATAAAAGCACAGAGAGAACTTGAATGAAAATGTGCATTCCAATTTACAGTTGATTGTGCGATCAATTGCATCGTTCTAGCAACACCCTCGTTATGTTACACCAGCCTGTAACATAAAAGAGATCGCGATCAATCGCAAATCACGATTTCCAATAGATCGTACGATCGATTGGAAAGCTTTATGTTTGTGAAAAGTCTATGTGAGAGCTGTGTATTAACTTTACTGTGAGTGTTTCCCGTCTGAACACTTTACTTTTGTGCAATGATGTTTGTACTTTATGGCAGTTCACCTGATGCAGCTCCTCTTCTGGACACCGACAGGGGTGCCAACTATTCTGGCATATACATGAGGTAAAGATTAAAATATGAATAATGCAACAGCTGAACAAAATTGAGAGCAGACCTGACAACATTAGCCATACTCACAGCTATTCATTTGTAATGAAAGCCTTGCAATTCATATGAAATTCATCAATTACCTCATGCATATTTTGGAACGGTTGGCATCCCTGGCACAAGCCTGCTTTAATTTAAGCCCCGGTCACATAGGAACCAGGAAGCAACACGATTCACCCCGACTTGGGTTAAGGCAGTTAACTGTGACTTAACAAAGAGTCGGGTTGAATCGTGTTGCTTTCGGGGGTCCTATGTGACCGGAGCATTAGGATTTACATGGCCAGCTGTTATTTCAAACAAGTACTGTACTATAAAAAACCCACAGTGACGTCATTGATCACTTCACTACTTCACGATGGTGCCCTTGTTTAGACTTTTACCAGGTGACTCATTATAATTACTGTTTGGGAGACAAACAAAACAAATGATGACTCACCGAGGTCTCTGTCAAAACACCTCAAGGTGTGAGTCTAAATGATTGCTGGGTATTACAGGCATGAATCACACATTTTGACGCATGAATTACGAAGAAGATGATGATTACGGATGCTTTGAAAGTTACGCATCAATCATAATTTTTGTCTGTTGCATCAATTACCAAACGCAAAATTAAAACTTTGAGAAATAATTTTACAAACCAAGTGCAGAATTTATACACAAATTCCTATACTTTAGTACTATCGATGCTGCAAATTCCTTAATTTATGCACCATTTCCCAAATCTTAGCATCAAATTGATGTCATGAACTACATAGAGCCTATGTGATATACAATATGGACGGAAATAAAGTTTACTGTTCCCGCCATGTCCCACCAAAGCCTATGCAAAACACATGCATATTTTGTAGGACTTGGTGGGACACAGGTGACTTTATTTCTGTCAATACTGTAGGCGGTAATTCCACAAATTTAGTGCTGAATGTAAAATCTATGCAATATACAATACATGAGTACCAGATGTAGAAACTCACCATGAGATATGCAAGCTGGCATTGTAAATTATGAGATGGGTTTATATAACTTTCTGGCAATTAACATTTCCTGTCTGAAAATGTGTCAAAGCAAGGAAATTAGATGTTGTAGTGCTTCGTGAACTTCAATTTTTGCACGTCTTCTTTTTATTTTCTGCGAACCCGTACAACTAGACTGCCTTAGTCCGTCTGATATTAAATGTCTCGTTTTACGTCAGAAAAGCCCATAGGATGATTATTTAAAGCACAATGAATCTTGATAATTACTTATAAAACCTAGCAATTTTAGAATCAATTAGCTGTGACGTGAAAGACAGTTATAGCTCGATGTGTGTGAAAATGGCTTACCAACCGGTTGAATGTTAAATTTACAAACCACCCGAAGTCTTTTGGGACAGTTGAGAGAGAGAGAGAGAGAGAGAGAGAGAGAGAGAGAGAGAGAGAGAGAGAGAGAGAATGAATCTGTGTCATTTTATTGTATTTTCAGGACATTGATGTAAAACAGCAGATTGCTGGTCTCTTTTGTGCCTGTATAAATATATTCAAATACATAAATAAATACATAAATAAATACAGGAATCACAGAAAGTAAAATGCAAAGAGTTAATCCAACATTTTCCAGCTTTATATATCATCATCTTCATCCTTTCTTTTTCGAAATGACGCGCTAGTCCATTTCATTCAATGCTTGCCAATTTGCAAGATTCAACCGGCGATTTGCCGAGGATTGTGCGTTTTCCAGGAAAGCGGAGATTGATTATGAGAGTGTGAGAGAGAAATTGTTGGTGAGAAAAAATTGCTTGCTGGAGGCCCTTATCCTTAGGTTGATTACATGCTGTATTTCAAGACCTGCAGATATCCCCAACATGTGTGGTTTGAGTGGTTGCGAAATGAGCGAGGTTGATGTCTAGTCAGTTTTCATAATTTATGTTATTCATTTTCACTTGCATATGTACAGGTTTTAGAAAGTAATGTGAACATTTGCATAATGTATTAAATTTGGAGAAACATAGGGGTATGCATACAGCTCAACTCCCCCCTCCTCAATATAGCCTCCGGCGACCTGCGAAAGTTTTTTTGTCAGATAAAATTGAAAATGGTCTTTGAAATGTAAAAGGAAGTTTTACATGTTATATAGTCACTGCATGATTTAATAGCAGTTTATTACCACATATTAATTAACAGAGAGGAAAAAGGGATGGAATAAACCTGCAAAAACAGGTAGAAAAGGAACTTTTATAATTGCAGGAGAGGATTACAAATATGTTGCAAGCCTCTTGGGTGCAGTCACCCTCTGAATTTGATTTTTTTTAAGTGGAGGAGCAGCAAAAATCTTAATATTTAACACATAGAATCTGACACTTGAATAAAGCCATAATGAATTACCATAACCACAAATAATATTAATGAGCATCAACGTCAATATAAGCTCGCTAAGAAAGGGTAGGAAAGGTTCTTTAGAGCATAGAAAAAAGAAAAAAAAAGGAAGGGTGCGAGCCTCGTTGGTGCAGTCGCCCTCTGACATTTGGCGAGATTTGTTCAGGTTGGGGAGCAGTGGATTGGGAGAAATCAATAAATTGGGCGCCTTCTCTGCATATCACCCCATGCTTAATGCGCAATATGATTACCGATGCCCAGAAGTGATAGTCTTTAGTCGCATACCCTAATAAGCTAAATGTCCATTAGATGTGTGACACATGCGTCAACCACAACTGTTCCGGTGGCCAGAGATGTCGTTATTTGGAAACCTACTAATGTTTAAATCTGATTTTGAGGCTAATGCTAACCCTAATCCTTGCATCCTTCTGAAACTTAAACCTAATTCTAATCCGACAGCATGAAATTAACACGGGATCAGTCGTTGCTGGACCAACAATTATAGAAAAGCCTGTCCATTGTAATATGCAACATATTGTCTTCATGGAAAAAGTACACGTTGTTGGAGAACTACTGCTTTTCCACTTACATGAACATGCTACAATGTTACATTTTCTTATATGTACAGTGATTGAAATAAGTTTGGTGTTTCTAAAGACTGGACATTTTTGTCAGTGTTGAGTCTGCATCTATAGACTACTTGCATGTAACATCTTCAAATGCACAATGTTCTGATCAGCTGTAGAGTTAATGTGTTACATCATCACTTATAGGATGTAGTTTATCAAAATTGTAAAGTATGAGAAAGAATTATCAACATGGGCCAGGTTATGTGGTATTACTGTTACACACAGAATTGGCTTTTTCATGTTTGATGATGAAAATATGAATTTTCAGGTATTAATGTACATGTACATGTAAATAGAATCAAGGCCTGGTTTGGTGAAATGTTTATTTATATTATAAGCACTTGTAGGTCTTGTCTTTATTTGCCTATGCACACCACTATATCAATCTATCAACTACCATTGTTTGACAAAAAAAAAAACATCTACGCGATTTCGCTCTTTTTAGAAAATTTTCCCATTTCATTACTGAATTGTGTAGATGAGTGTACCAAATTCATGTTTCTTTCTGCAATTTTGATGCTTTTTTTTCTATACTACTCTCCCTATACTTGGGTAATGAGCATGGAAAGTATGAAATTACAATATTGTCTATATCTGGGACTATTACTAAGTGATAAAACACATCCTAGCTTTTTATCTGACTCATTCAAAGTCTGCTATCAGGAGCATCATCCTGAATCATGTACTCAGCGTCACAATCGAATCAATCTACGGCCCCCCACTCCTCCTTCCATGTCTCCCTTCCCCAAGGAAACGGGCCACGATAAGCCCCGATGATGTCATCAAACTATTGCATTTGCGTCACAGGATCGAGGCACCGCTTGGAAAGCATGACGGCGGTGATGAAACGCTTCCCGCGAACGCTGTTAGGTTCCGTCCCGAACGAACGTGCCACCCCGGTCATAGAATCAGCCAAGATCGACAGAATGATAATATCCTGGGGAAGGCTTGCAGTTTGAAGCAAGGTTTTAGATTTCATTCAGTGTTCGAGTCGAGGAATTCAGAACTTTTGAAATCAAAGATTGTAACATGTAATCTGACAAGGAATTGTTGGGGATTGAGGAAAAGGCCTGTGAAAAGGAGCATGGAATTTAGTGCGAAACTTCTAATGAATACATTATATGCTCAAATCTTCATCGAAGGAATATTGTGCTTCATGATTTAAGGACAAAATTTGTAATATTATACTACATCAAAGAAATAGACTAAAATAATCTTATCTGGGGACTGAATAAAATGATGCAATTAAAATTGTGCTAAATATTAATTGCAGCATATTACTTTCACAAACCGTTAACTATATTATAGGCACAAAATGTATCTTTTATGTTCAGGCACCTGATGAGCAAATTAGCAAAAAAAAACAAGGGCCCGTTCTTAAAAAAAACATTTAGATATAAATTATTTGAAGTGTACGGCTTTATCTCAGAACCCATAGATTTTTTATGTTCATCAAGTACAAATAAACAATTAATACAGAAATATATGTCAAATGAGTCGGACAAGATACAAGTACATATATCTTGGCAAAAAAAAAATGAATGCTGCTTACTACTTGCCTCAAAGAGGAGCTATCTCTATTATTTTAAAGATGAGGATCGTTTTGAAATTGGACAAATCGATAGGTAAATTTGAGATGTTTCAGTTAGATGTGTGTACAATGTAGTGTGATCGACGTGTGCATAGTGCCGTGACTACGTAAAGGGAGAGGCAAACTTTTCTTTTTCCGATCAATAGACTTCTTCGTACATGACGCATTGACCGTAATTTGAAATGCCAACAGTGTCTAGTAACCCTGCTCCACTTTCCCCTTGTGTCTGGTCTTTCCTACGCTTCTCCTTTTCCCCCATTTTTTTCTTGCCCAAAATGTCTTCTGAAATTTGAAGTGACATTTTTCTTGTGGTGCCCACCGCTGCCCCATCTATCTCACTGCTTTATCTGTCCAAACCTCATATTCGCCCTTTACAGCACCCACCATTTGTTGAACCCTAGCAATATGATAGGAAAAAGTTAACTAACATAGCAACAATTACTCAGATGCCATAAACCTTGCTGTGTACTGCTATGCCATCACATAAGTCTTTTTCCAAAATTTCTTTGTACCATATTTTTGTATTTGTAGTCATTTCAGTTTTTATTTCCTTATTTTTCCCCTCATTTCAGCGTACACTTTTCATTCTCTCATGTACACAACTGTATCTTCCTCTCTATCGCTCTCTCGTTCTCTGCATCTTTTGATTGTAGGGAAGCTGATGTAGGGAGGGGGTCTATTTTTTCCCATCACTTTTTATGTTCCTTTATATCGATTTATCTCTTGTCTTACTTCTTCGAAATTACTTTAGCATTCAAGCGAGGTGTTTTCTACAAAGGGAAGTTGTGCCCTTTTATGCCATTCTCCCCCTCATTAAACTTTTTAATTCCATTCTTCTTGTTTTTTGGACATGTGTGCCCTTTTGCCTGCACATGTATTCCGGCATCTTCTCCTTCACGGCCCACTCACACGTAGGAGTTACTAAAACACTCAAGAAAATGTCATTCGGTCTCATACCCTTTTCTTAATCGAAGAGAATGCTGCATTCTCTTTTCTGAAATCTATTGACTCTCGTGCGAATTCTACATTTTTTCTGAATTTGCTTGGTCGTCAATAATTCAGAGGAAATTCAAAAGGTGCTGATTTCTTTTACAATCTTAGAACAGAAATGTTGACTGGAACGTAAGGAATTTCCCACACTTTTTCTATCCTGACAAAATGATAATAAATAAAGCATGTGTGGCTCGTCACAGTATGAACGTAGATGTGTAGGCAACAATATACAAGCAGTCCACTTTCTTAATTTTTACGATGATGATAGATGAAAGAAGATATCTTGACATTTACAAAGACTTTTAATTTTATGTTACTTGTTCATACATGTGAGCCATAAGGAGTATCATGGATTTTTTTTTTCACAAGCTCTTACTTTCACTTACAAGCTCATTATACGTTGTAGAGTTTTACAAAGGCTCTTGATTTACGTTCATCACTTCTTCAATACTTAAAGATACATTTAGAATTTCTCTTGAAGGCTAATTATTTTCTTCGTCATCGATGAGCTGTAGGGAGGCTGGAAATTCTACTTAGGACAAATAAAGGCTATATTCTACATGGTCAGTCATGTGGTTAGTCATGTGATCAGACATGTGGTTAGTCACATGGTCAATTACGTGATTAGTCATGTGGTTAGTCAATGTCATGGTGAGTCTACGCGGTCAAGCTATATGGTCATAGTACGCCAATCATTTCAAGCCACCAACTTTTGTATTTGTAGCAGAAGCCAGTTCATGCACAGCACTTCCAAAATCTAATCCATCCTGCTCTTATCTTCAACCATCTTATCGTAAAATTCCCTTCCTTATTTGGTATCCAGTTTACACAGTCTCCATGGAAACAGGTGTTGCCATTTATAATTGAATGGTTTCCTTGTTTTATAGATATATTTTACCACAAACTTAGTAAGATTGATTTCAAGTTTGGAGATATTAACAAGATTTCAGATATTTTTTATGATTGATTTTCAATTGATCAACCTATCCTTTTTGCTCCTACTATCCCTCTTCTATTATGTTTCCTTCTGTTTTGTCTTGTGTTTCTTCTTTTTTTTTCTTCCTCTCTGCTTTCTTCCTTTTCTTATCCTTCTCTTTTTCATTATTCTCCCTTGTTTTCATCCATATCCCCTTCTCCCTCTTATTCTCCTCCTGTCCTTCTCCTTCTCCATCTATTTTGTATTCTTCTTCTTCTTCTCTCTCTCTCTCTCTCTCTCTCTACACCTATCTACCCTTCTCACCCCTTGACTTCTGTGTTTCTTTCCTTGTTATGTATTGCTTTTTCTCTTTCTTATTTCTTTCCCCTGTGTTTCGTTCGCCCCATCTCCTCACCTCTAGCTCCCTGTGATCTCCCCTCTTTCAACATAATGTTCAACTGGGAAGGATACCTCCTTTCTATTCTTTCCTTCTTTCTCTCCCCTTCTCTCTCTCCCATCATTCTGTTTTTCTCTCCATTCTATCTCCTCTTTCCATTTGCCCCTCTCACCTTCCCTCCCTCTCACTACCTCTCCTCTCTTCCGTTCTGCATTCCTCATAACCTCTCGAGCCAAGACGCAAGGTTCCTGCCCCATTCATAAACTTTTTACCTCGCGATGACGATTTTCCGAGGGTTGCTGGTTTCCATGTAATGATCCGTGACGTTGAGAGCCTGAGAGCTTTCGATCACCCCTACGTAATCGTTCTGCCATTGCAAAAGAGATCAAGGAAAAAATCTAAATAAACGATGTCAATATGGAAGCAATGCTTGATCCTGAATCAATTTAGCTTATTATTGCATGGACAGAAAAATATGGTAATGTGAAATGTGAAAATGTAGTCAGATTAATATGTTTTAGATATACAGTATCTATAACAAAAATTTGATTATTTCTTCTATTCATCTGTCTATGAATGACAGGCAATGACAGGGAAATTGAATAATATTTTTATGGGTACATGCATGTACTGAGACAATGAATGAATCGGCTGTTGAGAGAGGCTTGTTTTTATAAGAGACATAGTAATTTTCTTTTGATGGTTTCTGAATCTCTTGAACCTTCAATCAAACTTTATATTCACATGCTATATTGAGTGCAAGAGACAATAAAAATAGATTCATTAATAGTGATGTCTAGAATCATACTTTTCTTATTTTGTATCTATTCAAACTGATTCTGTTTTAAGCTACAATATATCCTACCCAGAAGATTCCCTTGTATAATGTATGCAAAATATAGAGTCTTTTGATCATTACTTCTTAATCTTAGTGCTTCTTTTTCGAAAGCTCAAGCTCTTTTTTTTATTTTCATTTTACTCCACATATCTCCATAATCAGATAAGCAGTTTCAGCAGTTCTCATTATTTATTTGCTTCTCTTTATCATGGAGATACAGAAATTGATGAATATATTTGCAGAGAAGGAGAAACCCTTCCTAGAAAACATCCCCTTGCCATTTTATTTTCCACACGAATAGCATCAGAAGCCTGGCATTACAATCACATCCGTCTTTCTTCCCATCACTTCATGCCCATTGCGTGTCTGGAATCGTTTCCATTGAGGAACGGACATGAAAAACATCCTGTATCGTCATGCTTTACGTAGGCATCCGTCTTATGAGATCATGTAATGCGAAGGAGACGACAGTATCTCAGTGAACGACGGCGACGGTAAAGCGGTGGCGGCGGTGGGATTGAGATAGAGACGATGCTATTGTATGTATATATGCGTGAACTTTGGTATTTGAGGAATGGCGGAGGAGAGTGGAGGGGAGGAAAGGGATGGTGGAGATGGGGGCAGAGATTTTGAATGAAAGACAGAACAAGAGAGTGGAGGGGAGAACGAGAAAGAGATAGAGAGATAGATAGAGAATGAGAAAGGAGAGACAGATTGAAAGAGATTGTTAACCAAAATCAATTAAAAGTGAAGAGAGAAAGAGGGAAAGAGAACAAAGACAGAATATACAAAGAGTTATATATATAGGTATACAGATAAGTTGAGAGCAAAAAAATGAAATTATGAAAGTGGTGATTATATTATATATTCAGAAAGGTAGATAAAGTAAGATAAAGTAAGTAGGAAAAATCAACCAAAAACCTGGGGGAGTAGATTTACTTCTTCCAACACACATCACGATGAAAGACTTCCATTCTCCTCTGTCACCATAGCAACTGAGAGGGAGATATATATTTCTCTACGAGAAAGACAATCGCATGTAACAGAGATACCCATGCATCTACAGGATGGACTGTAGTTCTAGCGAAATCTCTACACTGTGTGTGGAAACTGCAAGCGATTATAATCAATGAGTCATCCATTCTTATTCGCATAATTTTTTGAAATTGTAGTCAATATTGTGACAATATTATCTTTGTTTACTGTCTTTGATTCAGAAATGATTTTATATAAATCTATCTACATGTGTGATACTGCATAAGCTGAAATTTTTGCTGGTTTTTTGTTTTCGCAAATTTTGCGACTATTAATTCGCCAAGATTTTCACTCAGTAGAATGCCCATAGACTTGTGTACTGAAGTCTTTAAAAATGTGAAAATAACAATTTGCTAATGCGTGAAAAGGTCTAAAATGCAGTAAACAATTTATTATACTTCATGGGCATGAAAAAAAATATTCTAGCCGTACATATATTTATGCCATTATTATTTTGGAAATGGCATGAACTTAACTGTAATTTGCTATCAATTACAAAATATTTTGATGTCCACTGTTCTAACTGATTAATTGACACAATTAACATGGATAGGGGATTTGAAATCTGTCAGTGATATTGATCAAATATGTTCCAATAGTTAAAGATTATAATCATAACCCATCAAAATTGTGTTATATTTTTACAAAATGATATATAAATGGGTCTATGAGATGCCATCAAGTGGTTTAAATGAAAAATAGAGAAAAGAAAAAAAAAGAAACTAATTTATGATTAGTGAATTAGTGTTTGAAAAAAGGGAATTAAAGAGAGAGAGAGGGAGAGAGAGAGAGCGAGAGAGAGAGAGAAAGAGATAGAGAAAGAGAGGAAAGAGGAAAAATGAAAACAGAATGAAAGAAAGGAAGAAAAACTGTGAAAGATAAAGAGATATAGATTAAAAAAAGGAGAAAGTGGAAAAGAATAAGAGTGAGAAAATGAAAGAACAAAGTAAAAAAAAGAATTACTAAATATAAAGAGAAATTAAATGTTTGCCAGACACTTGAATGGCGTAATTTCACTGAGGAAAGAAAGAGAAGAAAAATCAGAAGAAAGTTAAAAAGAAAGAGAGGTAGGGAAAATGTATAAAAATTGAATAGATATAAATCAACAATGGGAACGTGGAACTTCTGGAAGAAAATACATAAAGAAAGTGATTGAAAGAAAGAAGAATAGAATGAAGGAACAAAAAAAAAGAATTACTAGAATAAAGAAAGAGAAATTAAATGTTTGCCAGAAGGAACCATGAACACTGGCATGGCGTAATTTCAATTTCACTGAAATGTCACCTAGTAGTAACCACACACATGTGCACTGCCCTACTTCTGCTTCACTGACTGTCCTGAGAAAATTGACATTTAGCGTAAGCTCTGCACATACGCAAACTAGTCTGCGGGAACAGACCATTGGCTTTCCATGTCACAATTTTGCTGGCACATAATACAGAGTCTGCGGTCAGAGACTACACCACATGCTTAGTTCAGCTCCCACAGGTTATCAATCCAACTGGTAGGAAGCTGAGCTAGCGTTCTGTCGAGACAAAACGATTTTATGATACAGTGTCAAATTAGGGTCTTCATTTGCAGACTACACACAAACCCTCTTTATGAGACGGGCAACTTTCGCTTCCGACACCCTTCGATATATGCTAATGAAGCAGTGGGGCAAACTCTGATATATTGACATTACTTCAATTGGAGTGTAATACTATGCGCTTTTCTCTTAGCTACCCCGAAGCACTGTATATCAGATAGGAAGTATACGTGTGCGACCACTGCAGATTGTACCGAAGAGAAAAGATGATGTAAGATATCAAGAATTTTGATAGGGAACAGATCCGGCATTGCTTCCATGATGTTGGTACAATGTTCGCACAAATGTTAATCTGAAGCGAAATGGGCATATTTCTATCCAATTATTTGATATCTTTATTTTTGTCAAATTAAAAAGAAGAATGTTTCACTTATTTTTACCAGAACTCATTATAAATACAATATAATTCTCTCAATAAACATTTATATCTGTATAACAAAATTCACAGAATAAAAAGCTATGTGGTGTAGTTGAAGTAATGTTCTTTCGAGCACATGCATACACACACATTAAAGAAACGCTAAGGGGGTGTTGCTCAAAAGTTGCAATTAATCGCAAGTTGTAGATGGTCGGAACGTACCAATCAAAACCATTGTTTCATAAACGTCTTGGTGAATGCGCATACCGTGCGCGAATGAAAATGGGCATTACAATTTGCAAAGTTGCAGTTGATTTGCAGTTGAGTTTGAGCAATACCCGCTAAGTCATGTTACTGTGCATCGAGAAATGCTACAGATTTTCTAAAGTTTTGCAGGTTCTATTTGATATTGAAAGAAAATAATGTTTATTATTCATAATTATATGTAAATGATCAGGGAAAATAGAAATATTCATTTTGACACCCCTGTACAAAATGAGCATGAGCTAGAAGTATTTCCGACTTAAATTAAGCATTATAAAATGCTTGCAGTCAAACCTTTTTAATGCACAGTCCTCATTTTGTGTCATCACACAACCATTGTCCAATGTCTAGCACATGCAAGAGCCACATCATTCACCACTGCCAGTTCCCTCTCAGTACGAGGTTGTAACATTGTATTGCAGCTCAGAAGATGAGGCTTACATGTAGTCTGACTGCCCTGCCCATACACACTCTGCAGAGCTATCAGTGTACCCCCAGTAACATGTCTAGAGAGACTCCCTGTCTACAGTAGGAACCTGTGCCATATCCCCTTAGCAACGTGAATACCCACAATCTGTCTAGAGATGTTACCTCTCTATAGCATTTTTGCATATTTTGTCTATTTGTTACAACCAACTCACGTATTTCCTCAAACCGCTGCTTCAATCTGTTCATTTTGACAATATTTCTCTATTTCTCCTAATTTTCCCCGCAATTTCCACAGAGTCTGGGTGTGGTTCTGTACGTCCTGGTTTGTGGCGCCCTTCCCTTCGATGCCAACACACTGCCACTGCTCAAGGAGAGGGTCCTGGGCGGTAAATTCAGGATACCATTCTTCATGTCTCAAGGTAAGTTGTTGCCAATTTGAGGATTAAAATTATACAACAACAGAGTCTGGGTGTTGTTCTGTACGTCCTGGTTTGTGGCGCCCTTCCCTTCGATGCCAACACACTGCCACTGCTCAAGGAGAGGGTCCTGGGCGGTAAATTCAGGATACCATTCTTCATGTCTCAAGGTAAGTTGTTGCCAATTTGAGGAGCAAAATTATACAACAACATTCACTGCATGGCCCTATCGAAAAACAGCATGTGCTGAACTGGGTTTTTAAGTGTGTTTAAATGAATGCATAAAATCAAAGAAAATGAAAGAAAAAAAAATTTCAAATGTTTCCGATTCCTATTGCCAACAGAAGGTAACATCAAACGATATTCTTACAATAGTTTCAATATCGTTTGGTTGGCGCTGGGGAGGCGAATTCCGGTCCGTGAAACTAATGCTTGTGTTACCTCTCTCATTTACAGATAATTGCCCATTTTTCTTCCTTTAAAATCATCGGGGGTATGTTTTGCTTCAACAAAGGAATGCACACTGGTATAATGATAATCGATAATAGAAAGAAAATGTTTAAAATGCAATGTAAAGCAAACATGATTGTTTAATCGATAACCTTGTAGAAATTAACTTGCATGCACAAATTTCTGGAAATGGAAGTAGACACCAAAGCTTTGATGAGTTGTTCACAGATTGCATTAGAAAAAGATGGGCTAAGAATTGAATGATGGGGGTTACCTATTTGTACACATTAGCACATGTTAAAAATGGAGTGGATTTAGTCCCTAGTCCTGTTGCGACTTCATTCAAACCAACTTTCATCAAGCATTTATTTAAAACAAATGCCAGTTTACTCATGGCTGGTATAACATATTGTAATACAGTCTAACCAAATTATAAAGATCACTGATATAACAAGCTTTCACTATAACAAGGTGATTTTCTTGGTCCCATATCTTTCTATTATATTGTATTTTAATCTTGAAATAACAAGTTTTCATTATAAAGAGACAATTTGTCTGATTCCAAGGACCTCGTTATAACGAGGTTTGACTGTATAGTGGTATAGTGGTATCGTGGTTCCGACTCTCGCCTTTCGACTTGAGGGTCGTAGGTTCGAATCCAACCCATGGCGTCAATTTCCTTCAGCAAGAAATTTATCCGCATTATGCTGCACTCAACCCAGGTGAGGTGAATGGGTACCGGTAGGAAGAAATTCCTTGAACGCAGTGAGCACCGAATGGTAGCCATGCTGTAGCCGGGTAATAATGCATAGAGTGCTTAGAAGCACTTCGTATTAAGCGCTAGATAAATGTTGTGAATTATTATTGATTATTATTATCATTTTATATCATTGTTCTTTCCTAGAATGTGAGCACCTAATCAGACACATGCTCGTGATCAACCCCGCAAAGCGATTATCCATCGATCAGATCAAGGCCCACAAGTGGTTCGCAGACTGCGGGATACCAGCCACGCAGCAGGTCAGCCCGGAGATACCCAAACCCATCGGAGAGTTCAACGAGCAGGCCCTGAGATTAATGCAGAGTCTTGGCATCGACCAGCAGAAGACTATCGATGTAAGCTTCATATAAAAATAGTTGGAAGTAATTATGTGGGGTGTTGCTAGAAAGTTGCGATCAATTGCAAATCAGTTGTAAATTGAAATGCCCATTTTCAGTTCAGTTCATCCATGTATTTCACAAACAGCATAAAAAACACTAAAATTTACAGAGTAAAATATGTAGCAGAGTAGTTTTAAAACTGGTTGACGGTAGGAGCCAAAAAGGAATGCCCTTATGAGAGGCCGACCGATAGGGACTGATAGTTGTAAATTGAAATGCCCATTTTCAGTTCAGTTCATCCATTTATTTCACAAACAGCATAAAAAACACTAAAATTTACAGAGTAAAATATGTAGCAGAGTAGTTTTAAAACTGGTTGACGGTAGCAGCCAAAAAGGAATGCCCTTATGGGAGGCCGACCGATTTTTATTCAAGACGAGCAATGATTTTGATTTGCCTGTACCAATCAACTCTAAATTTCGATCATTTGAAATTTTCTAGCAACACCCCCTTAGACTGTATACACTGCATGAAAAAGTTTCTCTAGGCAAGGAAATTTTGATAAAACTTGTAGAGTATTTGTGAAAGAAATATTCTACTTGCGAGATGACCTATGCTCTGTGACGAGCACAGAAGATATTTTGGAGGATTACCGTATTGAAATTGCTGGATACAAGAGATCCAATTTTTTTTAGTTTGTTTTGGTTGTCAGTTTGGCATTTTTTAAATACATGTTCATAATTGTTTTGAGCTTACAGTATGAGATTATATTTGAAGAAATATTGCATGCATGGTGTGGAAAACAATCAAATAAGAATAGGTTTAATTGAAATAATTCTTCCCTTTTCCAACATAGATTTATTTCAATTTCACAACAATCATTGAGAATAGATTGTGAACAGTTATTTTACAATCATCATCAGCAATATTTTCATCTTTCTCTTCCTTGCAGTCTTTACGAAGAGATGCCTATGACCACTACACAGCCATCTACTACCTGTTGGTTGAGAGACTTAGATTACATCGATGCAGCTTTCCAGTCGAGGGCCGGGTGGACGTCCGGAGCCGTAGACCCAGTTCTATCGCGGACCATGCAATAATGAGAGGTCACATCGGAACCGTAACAAACATTAACCCGCATCAGCGAAACAGCAACACGCGGAATGCCATCCAGGTTCAACAACAGCCTTGTGTCAATACATCACAGCAGCAGATGCTAGGTTTCCGGCCGATTCAACCGATGCAGCCCCAGCAGCAGCAGCAGCAACAGATCTTGGAATCGGCGCAGTGTGCGTTACAACGAAAGAGGAAAGAACCGCCGTTACCGCCGCAGACTATATTTAACGAAGGGGAGATTGTTCCGGTCCCGCCATCGGTGAGCGGAACGTTGCTTGAGCCGTTACCGCGAATGAACATTAGGAAGGTGCGATCGATGTCGCCTAATCATATGGTGGTGACGTCGATTGATGAAGGCGTTGAAGCGGACTTGCCGGAGAGCGAGAACGAGATGGAGAAGACTGGGTCTATTGAGTATGTAAAGACGCAGAGAGCGCATTCTCTCGCGGAATCGTACGACATCCCGACCAGCATGGAGCCGAGTTTGAGTGATTTTGGCATTGAGCCTCAGGAGCTGTCGGCATCGTTCGATTCGCAAGAAGAGATGGAAGTTGCGCAGAGTTTTGCGCACGTGCAAGCGCTGTCAGATAGACTGTTCCCCTCGAATTGCAACTCACCGGATTTGACGCAACAGCAGGCAGAGCCTATGATCCCACCTCCAGCTCCACCGCAAGCCATGTTTCATCATTCAGCATCGCTCGACCGTTCCGGAAGTCATTCACCGGTCAGCTTCCGTGAAGGCCGAAGAGCCTCCGACGGCCTCCTTGCACAAACAGGACTCTCATATAGAAAGGTCACAACAACTCCCTTAGCACAAGGACTCAATGATGCGGGTTTAGACATGCATCAGCAAACAAATCTTAACTTAAACTCATGTAGTCTTGCAGCTGATCAGACGAATCAATTACAAATTATTCATTTAAGTGGACAACCCGTTGCAGAATGTAGCAAGGACACAACTGACCTAACGAATCTTCCGTCCTGCCAGGTTGAACAAGAGTCGGTTTCGTGGCGCCGCTTCCCGGCTCAGGTGCAATCGATGGAGCGGCGCCAGAACCGTATGCATGCCATGAAGCAAGGGATGCACACCGAACCCACTGGGCACCTGACACATAGAGCGTCCTTAGCTGGAAAGTCCAGCCTTGAGGATATGCCGCGGGAGTTCCCCAACCAGATCGCACCGAACCAACGCACGTTACAACGCACGCTCATGCAGCAGCGTCTGATGCAGAAGCGCCAACAACTCCAGAAGCAGTCACAACTCAGCCAGCAGTTTGGCCGCATGCAGCTAGAGCGGCAGCCCTCTTTCGAAGGGCGCCCTCCCGCGCCTAACAGAACCGATTCATACAAACAGGCACAGCAGCACCCCGTTCTTCCACAGTACGCCATCAACGACGATTCGTCGCTGAACAAGTCGCTTATTCAATGTCACAATGACTTCAACCAAGCAACGTCATTGGGCGATAACACCACCGTTCTCTACGACGCTATGTTACCACAACCCCAGCAGAACTTTGATGCGCCCTCGTATGACGATAGCATGGACACTTCAGACATTTCCGTGCCAGTATCGCAAGCAGGCAACGTATACACGCCATGCTAGCGGTGAATATGCCACATTTTCGTGGATCCTATAGTCATTTTTTTAGAAGTCATTTTAGGAAATGCTGGCTGGTACAGCGCTTTATTTTGATTTTTGTGATTCAATCTCGAGGTTGAAATATATATTTTTGGTGTTCACCTCAAGAAATTGAGGCAAATGGATAGATGTTTATCCATCGATTGCTCTTATTGAAGAAAAGACGGTCCACCGGACAGCGAGAACGTTGCCAATTTGTGGTGCAATTCTCTGAAATCCATCACTGGCGGAAAAGTTAAAGGGTGATTCTTTTTTTGAGAAAGAAATATTTTGAAATACCAATATAATGTAGCTATGTTCATGGAATGAATATGTGATTTAAACCAAGTTACCATACCAAAGTTGATGTATATTATTATTTGATTGAGACAAGGTGTTATTTCCTCAAGAGAAAATAGTCTTGCCAGAGATTAGTCCAAATTGATTTATTTGATACAACATAAGTAGGTAAAATAGCCATTTTCTCAAGGATTATTTTTAATTCCCTTTCTTCATTTGCATCATGTTCATGTTACGAACCCTCAAACAATTTGAGTTTGTAACCCATTGACTTCTGAATTCTGTAATACCCATAAACTTTGTGTTGGGACTACCTGGTTCCAGTAGTCAAAGGGTTAATACTAGTTTTGTGCTGGACTAATTCAGTTCCAGCAGTACTTATTAAAGAACTCCTAGCTTTATTTCTTTGAAAAATATCACTGTGTATTCATATGAACTTTACAAGATGACTAAGATGCACAAATAAGATGTAATAGCCACAGAAATTTAGAAGATATAAAGAAAGATGCCAGTGTTTTATATTAAACTTGATTTAGAAATCAGCTGCCAGTAATACTGCCTATTTACATTAATTTCATCATGTTTAATGTCACAGAATTTTGCAAAAAAATATTTGAGATGTTGTTAGTTTATTGCAAAAAACGCAAAGGATTCACAAAATTTCCAACAATTATTATTGGTTGGTTAGTTATTATTTTAGATTGAATTATATTCAGATAAATCTTGCCCATTAAAGCAGTGGTATTGGTAGTTTATGGCGAGTAAAACCTTGTTAATCTAGGAATGATAATTTAGGGATCTACAAGCTAGGACACATTCTTAATTTGTTTCATTTCAGAAATAATAATTTGTAGACCATTCATTACATAGTAGGATTACAACATTTTTGACAACATTGAACATATTATACATCTTCAACTGTTACAAATCTCATTGGCTTTTTATAATTTAAATGTCAAAATTTCCTTTTGTATACAATGTATGAGGCCATTGGCAATTGAGTTTTTTTCTGTTTCAATTCATTATTTAGATAATTTTTTCCTCCCTGAGTATGAATAGATTATGTCTTTTGCTTGGTTGTTAACCCATCGGATGCTTAATTCCGTAATCCCATAGACTTTATGCAGGGACTACCCGGTTCCATCAGTCAATGGGTTAACTGCTTATGATTTTGAATAATGCACATAGGTGAATGACTTTTTCTTGATTATCTTAGGGGTGTTGCTCAAAAGTTGATCGGTACGCGCCAATCAAAATCATTGTTTTAATGCGAGTCTTGTTAATTGCGCGCACCATGCGCGAATAAGAATGCGCGTTACAATTTGCAAAGTTGCAGTTGATTTGCAGTTTATTTTGAACAACACCCCATAAGTTGCATTTTTTTAAGTTCTGTGACTAAGCTAAGATTTGCTTTAAGCTACAAGCTAAATTTTAAGTCCCTTGCAAGGGGGCTACATTCTGGCACCAGAAGATTTATTACTCAAACAAAGCTTTAGAGCATCAAAGTTTTGTATTTGGAAAAAAA
This sequence comes from Temnopleurus reevesii, assembly GCA_036244855.1. NCBI lineage: Eukaryota > Metazoa > Echinodermata > Echinoidea > Temnopleuroida > Temnopleuridae > Temnopleurus > Temnopleurus reevesii. The sequence goes on from BQKZ01000341.1 coordinate 121,946, forward strand.
TTGTGTTGCTACAATGTGTTAGGTAAAGACACCCTCACTTACGCCCCAGAGAATTGGGACATTTTGAGGCAGGTAGCCTAATAGATTCAGTCAACGATTTTGATTTATTGATGAAAATGTGAGCCATCCAGGTATTTGATTCATCTCAATGCTCCCTATCGCGATATTAAAGCCAATAAAAAGCGATATCATTTAACAAGTGAGGCCAACAAGTTTTTAGAGCGCCACAAGTTCTCAGATACTGTATGGAGAGCTATTTGTCATAGGGAGAATTGACATATCTATATTAGTTATACAGAATGTAAAACCATAGTCGTGTAGTCTTTGTGTGTTTTAATGCTCAAGCTTCCAAAATGTTCCAGTTTTGGTGAGAGAGAGAGCTTTTTAGCCTTCATGTACCGTCCAGCAAACCAATAAATATTTTCTCTTCTACTGGTAAAGAGTTTTGATGTTTAGTCCAGGGAAATGTCTTGTAATTGCTGCTTTCGTACATGTTTCGGCTTGAGTAGATCAATTTCTTTAGTAATAGTTGCCCAATTTTTTGACAGGATTGATTTATTTTTGTAGAAATGATTCGTATTTTATATGAACATTTCACCATGGATAGCCCAGTCTCATTCAACTAGACTGCATAAGTTCTGTAGGTAGGTGCTTTGGAAAAACATATCAAACAAAGTTACTGATATCTAGAGTGAAATGCCTTAGAAAAATAAAAGTGCTGCATTGGTTTATAGACAGCTTGTTGCGTTATTAGGTTCATGCGATGTCTCTTTAGGGCGATATCATTGGGGTAGTTATCTGATATATGCATTACATTTGTATGATGGGCTGTTGATATGTCAGGTTCACTCAAGGGGTCATTAGAGTGGCAGCAGTGGGATAGCTTGCAGGTCCATTCAGGTATAATCATGTAATGGTTATCTCTAATACGCAACATTTATATAGCGCTTAATACGAAGTGTTTCTAAGCGATCTGTGCATTATTACCCGGCTATAGCATGGCTACCATTTTGCGCTCACTACATTCAAGGAATTTCTTCCTACCGGTACCCATTCACCTCACCTGGGTTGAGCGCAGCACAGTGTGGATGAATTTCTTGCTGAAGGAAATTAACGCCATGGGTAGGATTTGAACCTACGACCCTCAAGTTGAAAGGCGAGAGTCAGAGTCACTACACCATGACGCCTCCACGCCTCCATCCCTCTTGTATCAATGTGCATGTAACCCATTGACTACTTAATTCTCTAAATCCGATAGACTTTGTACAGGCTTTACCTGGCTCCAGTAGTCTATAGGTTAAGGTTCCCTTGGTGTTTATGCAGAAGCCACTTGTGTGTTTCATTTGCATTGAGCACATATCTAGCAAGGTACTCCTGACACCCGTGCATAATTCAAATATATCAGTAATTGAGCTGACATTGCCGTATATGTGTTTATTTATTTTGATGCACATTTCGAACTAAGGTCATCATTTTGTAATTCATGCAAGCTTTTCCCACGTTCGGCTACAGATAAATGCACAGAGATTGACATCGTTAGAACAATAGAGGACAGCAAATACATCTCATCCCGATTGTTTTTTATGTATCTAGCCAGGGAAAGTATCTGCACATAATTTTTTTTTAATATGTTCAAGGAGATGATCATATTTTGTGCACACGCATGCCATTCTTTATCTCATACTATTTTGGCTGTGGTCATTCACAGCAAAGGGAAATGTTACTTCCTGGTGGCTTTGCCTGAGGACATGCTGGTATAGCATCAGAAATCTTTACATACACCACAGGAGTAAAATTTTGGTAGAAAAGTCATTTTCAAGGTAGATAGTAGAAGCAAAAGCATTTTCTAGGATCTGCCTTTTGTGTGGTTAGATACTTGCAATTTTGCAGTCGATAGTATTCGACTTTGTGAATTAATGTCTTCAGATAGATTATGATATACCTCAGTCAGTGGTTCAAGTTTAAGAGCTATGCCAAATGTAAAAAGTCATGTTGATTAGACTGAGACCTCATTTATTGACTTGTCTTGTTTGAAACGGTTTTCCTTACATGCTTTCCAAACCCCTTTCCAGAACCCTTCACAAAATGCTTTCAAAAGAAGTGTTAATCAACTCATCAGGAAGATGAAAATAATACATTGCCCAATTTGACCCTAAGAAATGAAAGTGTTTTATACACTAGTGTACCGTGTGCCCATGTTTGTACTTGGCGGACACATATTTTTATTTCAATTTTACAGCCGTTTACTGTGAACTCCACATTTATCTTGCTTTATTTAGCCCAGTTTTTGGTTGAAATCTGTTTCAGAAAGCATGAATTTGTGATTTACAAAAAGGCTTTCCGAACCCCAAGATTAAACAAGCTTTGTATTGATCATTTCTGGAAAAACGCACATCTGTTTGGAAAACCTGATTCTGCCAATATGAAGATATAATAAACATAGCCATAGATAAACACTAACAAATTCTGCTAGCCAATCAGCTTCAAGTATTCTCATTTGACAAAATCTGTGAATGTTGGGAATAATTTCATATGCAAATTATCAAAACTTTCAGTCAAATTTGCTAAGCTGGTATTAGTATCAATTGCAGGATATTGATGTATGAAATTTAGCTGGTAAATCTGATGGCATAGCGCTAGCACCTCAAAAAAATCTTTTTGAAATTTGTTTTGGAGAATTGAGAGTAAACAATTTTGAAAAATGCTCATGTGAAATTGTAATTAGGATTTTTTTTTTAAAGTCCAGATTTGTCGGAGAATTATTTAGATTATTAACTCGGTTCAGTAGGTTTTTATATCTTTGTTCTGATTGCACATTTTTAATGAATGATAACAAGCCAGGGTAATAATAATGTAAAAGCGCCTTGAGCACTCAGCAGAGTGGACACGTGCGCTATATAAATTGCATCTGTTATTATTATTATTATTAACAAGTCTTAATCTTGAAAATCCAGAACAGAATTATATTTACCTATGATATTTCAAATGATATTCACCCCAGTGACAGAAATTATGATTTGGTAATAATTTGTATTGCATACAAGATTCCTGATGTTCATATCTTATTCATACACTATTAAAAAAAAGTGAGGTACTACTTTTGATTGTTTCACTTTACTGCGGGTTCACCTTTCAAGATGTGTACCAGATCGAGAGACATCAAGCAAAAACTGAAATCATTATTGGTAATAATAATAATTATAATGATAATAATATCTCTTATTTACCCAGGGTAACCACTTTCAGCTGTAAGCTGTTCTTCCAGCAGCCCTGCATAACATGAAGTTATTATTACCCTTCTCCTTTCTTAAATGCCGAGTGCCTGGCAAGAAGGCAGATGGTAGCATTTTTATAAGTATGACTTAGCCGGGGATCGGACCCACGACCTTCCGTTCATGGGGCAGATGCTCTACCACTAAGCCACACATTGGGATGTGTTTGCTAAAATGCTAAATGGTTGCATTAAAGAGTATTTCTAGAAATACAAAACCTTGCATAAAGATCGTACACATTAAATAATGATCCCTCACTTTTTTTTAGCATAGTCTCGATCAGAAAAACTTGATGTCAAGCAATAGATAGTCATTGACAAACACAAAAAATAGAGAGTAGAATTGAGAGGGGTTGCAAGCATTTTATCAGTGAATGTAGCCCATCACATTGTAGAATTACAGTAGCTTGTAAGGAAATCACGGATGAAAATCCCAAGAAGTAGAAACTGTTCATGTTTGTCGTTTATGATCAATTTGGTGCTTTGATTCTGTTGGGGCAAATTCTGCTCCGCTTGTTTGATGTAATTGCCATTTTACTTATAATCATGACATGACAAACAATTTATTTATTTATATATATTTTGAAGCAAGAGAAAAACTGACCATCACAATTTGTGTGGCATATTTTTATGTGTATGTGAAATATATTGTGGTTCGCTTTATCCAATATTTTGGATGGATGTTAATGTGAGTTGAGAAATATATATTTTGACATTTTGTGCCACAGTTCAGTCTGTTGCAAGTTAGGGTTATACATGTCAAATAACATTTGTAAACACACAGTGCAGTTATTGGTTGTCAAACATTGTCGCCAGCATTTTTTGCTCGAAAACGGAGGTGAAAATTTGATAAAGAAAACGGTTACGCCTAAAATATACTTATAAATAATTTAGAATATTTCCACAAATTTAAGTGTTACAAAATGCAGAAATGTGTAACAGTGCATTTTAATGTTTCAGGTTCAATAACACATATTTCCAACTAGATTGAATCAATTTAGGTGGTCACTATAGACAGGTGGCTGCTAAGACAGGCTTAGCTGTACCTGTAAAAGTATTGGGAGCAAATGCTGGCAGGAAAATAACCGTTATTGCACTGTGTGTGAACAAGGATTATTTGTAAGAAATTTGGTTGTTTCTCCCTAGACCAGTACTCGTTCTCCCTTTAAAAAGAAGCCACCTGATTGGCTACGTGGCGAGAGCTGTGACATGTCCTGTCACATTTATTTAGATAGTCGCCAGATGTATTTATGAAAAGATTTGCATATTTTTGTGAAATGATCCAATGAATTTGGTGTATGTTGCTGCAGATACGTTGCCTAAAGCTAGCTTCTGTAATGACCATGTTAATCGTTTGTGAGTCGCTTGTTTGTATGTGGAATAGAATACAATGCCAGTTTGCGAGTCAGTTCCATACGTTAATTAAAAAATGGAAATGTGACATTTTTTGTGATGATTGTGAGTTTACTTGGTATGATTTTTACCCAAGTGTCTGAATTATGTTTATGATCAAAGAAAATAGAATGTATGCTTTAACATTTTAAGTGTCAGATGACTATTCATCTGTTGGTGCTGATATCAGCGCACATTGCATAATATCACGCTTAATCCATAGCACAAAACCATCAGATATTCAAGAATCTTCGCAAAAATAAAACAATCTTACAGTGAACGAAATAATGATATTTACACTTTACCATATGCAGAGATGGTTACCATTCCGTAATCTACGTGGTAGAAATTAAAATATCATGCTTTCTCTCATGGCGTAATTTGGTTCAGCTTTTTGGTTAGTCACAATTTAATTTCTACTCTTGTGCATATTATGGTATGGTTGTCATCTCTGATAAAGCAAGGAAATATGATATTTGTTATACAATATGATGCAATGAAAACAAGTGAAAGGTCAGTGACCTTACATTGAATAGCAGAAAGATACGTATTCAAAGAACATATCATAGAGATATCACAGAGTCTCAGGAATGATCTTTAACCAATTTACTACTGAACTCTGTAATATCCATAGACTTTGTACAGGGACTACCCATTACCAGCAGTCACTGGGTGACTTCAAATACGGTGTTGAACGCTGGTGTTGGTGTTGCAGCAAAATCAAGACCAACCTCAACACCAAACAAGAAGTCTGCAGGTGTTTGGGGTAGACGTCGCAAGATTCTGACGTATTTCCGGTCGTTTCTGTATCACTTCTGTAAACTGACCAACAGTGTTTGAGCTCGGTTTACGGACTGTTTTGCTCTCTCAACACCAACACCAACACCGAACACCGTACTTGAAGTCGCCCACTGGGTTAGTAACATATTTCAATAACTGATATTAATTCTGGGTCATTATGTCACTTTTTAAATGTATACAATTTTTTTGTGATGTTCTTGGAAATGCCATTTCTAAACTGCCACAAGTTTTGGCCCTAGGAATCAGTTTGGGAAGACATGATTAATGTTTATGTATGTCTTGTGATGTTCCATGCAATTTCATTTTGAATCAGCAAGCTTAAAGCAGCTCGTATTTTGAGTGTCTACTTTTAATTGTAATTTATTCAGAAATGTACTTAAAAGTAATCACTTTAATAACTGAATATTTTGTCAATTTTGAAATCAAGATGTCATAGTTGAAATCGACTGATTTGATAAATCACTAGTTTATTTTTTGATAGTGAGAAAACATTTTATTCTGTTTTGTGAAGAATTTGAATATGTGAAAATACCCTGCAATAGTATTTTTTGAAGCAGATATGTTTGAGGTTCTGCTCTAAATAGTAAAATGTATAAAAGATAAACTACCTGAATATATATGTAGTCTTGCCGGCCGGTAGGAGCGGTATAAACTGAGTGTTAGTCGATGTAAGTATTGTACACATGATATTTATTGTTGGGAAGCGTAGCGTTTTAGACTTTTTGAGAGATGTCGTGGATTAAATGTCAACCACAATTGCAGCTTAATTACTATTGAGAAGAAAAAAGGTGCACATATTTTGAGAAGATGAAAACATTTATTTTGATGTCTTAAAGATCGTTTTCTGTTCTCTTTGAATATTTGTGGCCAGGTTGTGTCGTCGGCAAGTGAAAGAACGCGGGATTGTAAATATACAAAGACGTCCTGTCGCTTATCTCGGCAGTGACTGAGTTGAAATAATTTAAGAATTATTTGTTGAAAATACACGATTACGTGCGCAGATTGATTGAGTCACAAGGCAAAACAGATTATTTATGTGTGATTGTATCTTACTAGGGCTGTGCATTATTTTATTAAAAATATGGTGATTTCAGTGAATATTTTAACCGTTTTCTGACTTTTATTCAAAAGTATAACTGTGTACATGAGTTGGAGAGAGAATGCTGGAAAAGAAAATGTATCGATTGAGAATAGCTAGAGGAAATACAGTGCACTTTGCTGGAAATCAAATCTGCTAGGACAGAAAAATAGCTTCGACTTAAGAGAAAATATAACTTAAAAGGGGTAAAAGGAAAAGAATATAAAGAGAAGGGGACTTGAAAAAACTTTCAACGTTGGTGATAATCAAACTTATTTGAGATCAACTTAATGCCCCGGTCACATAGGACCCCGGAAGCAACATGGTTCAACATTAATTGCCTTCGAACAAATAGTCGTGTTGAACCGTGTTGCTTCTGGGGCCCTATGTGACCGGGGCAATAAGCAAGGTTGACTGGAGATAGAAATGCGGACATTAAATGATCGATATGAGGATGTGAAGTGAGGAGAAAAATGATGACTGGGGAAATAGATAGAGAGTAGGGATGCCAACTGTTCCAGAATATGCATGAGGTCAAAACTAAAACGTGAATAAAGCAAAAGCTGAGCATAAATGAGAGCAAACTTGACAACAATTACCTTACTCTTGGCCACTCTCTTGTGATGAGAGCCTTGAATTCATATGAAAATACATCTCAAACATATTCCGAAGCAGTAAGCATCTCAGAGAAGGGTTAGAAATTAAGAAGAAACAGTTGAAGAAAAAAATCCTGAAGACGAATAAAGATATACCTTGGAGATAGAGATGGGGATAGGTAGAGGGGAAGGAGAAGAAAAGAGAGAGCAAGAGAGAGAAAGTGAGGGAGAGAAAAGCAAATCACAATGTAACAAATTTCCCTGCAATTGTTGTCTATCCTCGATTTTTTTGCAAGTGTCTTTCTATCTCTAGTTCCCCTAACTCTAAGTCTGTCTCCCCCTTACTCTCTTTCCATAATATATCCCCCTTTTTTTACCCTCATCTCTCGCCATTCTCTTTGCCTTTCTGACTTGTCTTCTGCTCTTTCCCTCCCCTCTCTGTCTCCCTACCCCCTCATCCATTCAACTGACGAATCTGTCTCTCTCTTTCTCCCACACTCTCCCATCCCCTCTCTCTATCTTTCATTCATTCAGCTGCCCAATCTCTCTCTTTCTCCCACCCTCTCCCTTCCCCTCACTGTCTCCCCACCCACTCTCTCCATCACTCGTTCATTCAGCTGCCCGATCCTTCTCTCTCTCCCACCCTCTCCCTCCCACTCTCTCACCCTCTCATCCATTCAAGTGCGCGATCTCTCTCTCTTTCTCCCACCCTCTCCCTTCCCCTCACTGTCTCCTCTCCCACTCTCTCACCCTCTCATCCATTCAAGTGCGCGATCTCTCTCTCTCTCTACCCCTCATTCCCTCAACTGCCTGATCCCTCTCTCTCTCTCCCACCCCCTCGCTTTTTCTGCTTCTCTGTCTTCCATCCTATCCCTTTCCCTCTTCATCTCACCTCTCCCCTCATTCAAAACTGCCCCTCTCACTCTCCTGTCTCTCTCTCTTTCGTCATTCCTCTGCCTTTCATATCTTCAAATGATCATAACCTTCAATGGGATGTTGCTAGAAAGTTACAATCAACTGTAACTTGCGGTTGATAAGAAGTGGGCATGCATCAGTCAAAACTGTTGTTTCATCAACATTTTCTAAAAAACACTGATCATGTGTAAGTTGCTTAGTGCATGTTATACGTTGCAACTATCTTGAAAATCATTGCAACTTTCTTGCAACACTCCCTAAGGACCCAGTCACATTGGGCCCCGGAAGCAACACAATTCAACATAACTCTTTGGTGACAGGCAGGCAACAGTGAACTGAACAAAGAGTCGTGTTGAATCGTGTTGCTTCCGGGGCCGTATGTGACCGGGGCCTAACACTGACTACATATGGAAAGTAACAAAGGAAAATCACAGAATTAATCCATACATTAATATTTTCTTTTATTTCAATATCTCATTAGAATAATTTGGTTCTCAACCCTTTTTACCAACATGAAGCCCTAGTCATATATACTCCCTTGATCACTCTGATGCCCAGTTGAGTTCTCTGTGTCTTGATTGACTGTCCCTGAAAGGGTTAACTAGCATAACTACTATGTATGATAAATTTCGCTGTGGTTTTATTTTCATGAATTTTGTAGTCTTGGCCTTGCAAACATTGCCATCTTGTATGTTGCACATTCATGTCTATAAACACTGTCAAAAACATGAAAATAGCAGGCTGAACTGGTCCAAAATTGCAAATACAGTCCAATCTTGTTATAAACAGCACTGATACAATGGGATCACTGATATAACGAGATTTTGTTATTATTGTATTTTTTGTATTTCATTGTATTTTGGCCCTGATATAACAAGGTTTCAATATACAAAGATAATTTCTCTGGTCCCACGGACCTCATTATAACTAGGTTTGACTGTATATCTGCCCGCTGGAATATTGGCATATTTAGTACAGGAACAAGAAAAATATTCAAGAGATACGCCTGGTTGCATCGTCCATTCTGTGAGGATCTTAAAGGGCTAGACATCTGGAAACAGTTTTGCAGTCACACAAAGCAACAGTCCTTGATCTGAAATTCCAAGTTCATGCTCCACCGATCAACAGAAAACCTTCATCAGCTATCATACTTTGCTGGTTAAATAATAAGATCATGCTCCACTGTGCAACGGATAACCTTCATCAGCTATCAGACTGCGCTGGCTTGCTTTCGGCGGACGCTGAAACGGTTGACAGAGATTCGTTATCGTATTTCCCGCTTTTCAAGTCTTCAAGCACCTGAGGAGCCATGCACGCATCAAAGATTTCACGAGGAGTTAATGGGTCCTGTTGCGTATCCGGACACTTGTAAGACACATAGGCCTTCAGCTGTATTGAGAGAAAAACAGAGAAATATGGGATAGACTATTTTTGTTGTGGTAAAACTCATCATTGGATATTAGATGAATGAATATGAATGCAGCTGCAATTTGTTTTTGCTCCAAAGTTTGGGCAAGAGAAAGTGGTGTCCAGGTAAAACATTTGACAATCCGCTTTCCTAAACAAGGTAATTGTTGCAATTATCCTTGAAGCACCCTGTTTAAAGAAGAGTCTACCCAAAAATGATATTTGCTTAACAGGAGCGGAAAATTCAGATGAACAATAGAAAGAAAGCTTGAGAAAAATCAGACAACTAATAAGAAAGTTATGAATGTTTAAATACTCAGACACATTGGCAACTGATGACATCACAGGTGCACAACTGACCATTTATCATATGCCTACCAATGTTATAAAATCTTACTTTTTACAAAAAATATTATTTCCTCAAAAACGGATATCTTCGTGATAGATATATAGATCCCCTATTTGCATGTTTACATTAATACAAACTTATATCTATGTGGAAATGATGAATTTTTCACCATAGATATACAGAAAATGATGGTTAGTATAGTGCACCCATGATGTCACCAAATTGGCAACATATCTAAAAATTTCCACTGAATTCCTCATTTGTTCAATTATCTTCAAGAATTCATGAATTTGTTATTACCTGATCGATTTTCTTCTAACTTCTTTGTTCTGCTACCAATTTTTTTTTCTTGCTCCTGTTAACAATTATTATTTTGGGGTAGACTCTCTTTCAAAAGATCATGGACATGACAACCACATACTTCATGAGAGTAACTCACAGGTTTCTCACTGAATTCAAGGAACACTATATATACTATTTCCGTAAAATTAAGTCAAACGCCAATTCAATGGTCATTTGTAATGCTATTCAAATCGGAACCGGCTTGTGGTTATTATGTCCGCACAGTCCACTACACGGCGTACGGCTTTATTGTCCATGACCCACTTTATTTTGCGGAAATAGTTTATATCCTCTTAAAGGCTTCACGAGGCAGAGATGGAATAGTGAAAGCTTTTATGAAATCACTAAAATAGCACTGAATGGTAAATTACACCTTTGCCTCTATAATCAGCATTCATGAAATTTGAAAGACGCTTCGTGAGCACAGAAATACATGTACAGAGGGAAGACGCTTGACTTAAGTTGAAGGTGCTTGGCTGGCACTTGATGTACGCATGCGTAAGCATCAGCTACATATCATCGTCTTTCCTCTAAATTTTCATGTTCACACAGTGTCAGGAATTTCAAGCTAAATCTGTGAGTAAGCCCTTGTAAAGTCGAGACAATTTATACTTACTGGGAAATCTTCGAGGTTTGGCACTACGATTTCTGGAATCATTTCCTTTACGTTCTTCCATTTTTCTGTAAACAAAAACGAAAAATAAGATCAGGATTACCATTGGCCAACAAAATGTCTGCATTATATAACTTATGTTCAGCAATATTCATACATGCATTTGCAAAATATTACAACAAGAGTAGCAATATTGATATGAATGAATTGATATATTGATTTTTCCTATCAACAAAACCTTAATTAAATCAAAATATCAGAAGGTGTAGTGTAAAAAAAATCTTGAAAGTTGCCACATTTTAAGTTAATTAATACACCTTGCTGAGTGAATATACCTGTAAACAAAGCATGAATTTGCTACAAACTTGAAAGAAAGATAAATGGCAAAACAAAATTAGCAATCTTCATTTTGAATCACAGAGGCAACCTTTGTATTTCATCAGCAGTTGGTCAAATTAAAAAGGTCAGCTAAGTGACAATTTGTCTAGTCTAGATGAAGAAAAGCAGGGCATTCGATTTAATGAACATTTTTGCTGACTGGAGTTGAAACAATAAACTCTGGCAAGATATTTGATTAACTGAGAAGTTTTTTT
>BQKZ01000341.1:133972-152941 GCA_036244855.1 Temnopleurus reevesii
ATTTTGTGCAGAATTGTCTCAGCTACAACATATCAAAAACGGGGCGCAAAATTACCAATATTGACGAAGTTATGGACGAATTTGCATAAATTTTATGACGCCATTTAGAAAAAAATGAAATTTTGAGTTTAGGCGCCATTTTGATGACGTCACAACATTTATGACAGGTATACAGCACATGAAATCATGTCTACATCTCATAATTTATACGTTTAGGAAAAAAAAATCGGGGGTAAACGGACTTGTTTACGAGATATATAGTCTTTCTTCAAGGCATGTTTTTGACCATATTCAGCCCAAGAAGAGCGAATTCGCGCGCACGCGCGGAATACTTTGGGAGATGACAACTTCCTTAATAATGGTTGTAGAAAGTTGAACAAGGTATCATTTTGTTCAAAATTTTATGCTCTATCCGATTACACCAACAGAAATGGCGAATTTAGTGTTTTTCAAGGTGAAATGCGCAATGACGCGCGCGTATGCGTCCGCGCGCGCAAATATTTGAAAGGCTTAAAATGACCTGAAACGTACTCTCATTTGATCAAAAAGTGATTTTGAGCATTTTTAAATTTTGACGGACGCGTACGCGCACGTAATGACCTTTGGATAAACTTTGATGACATGACCTGATGACCCGTGACCTGAAGTTTATATGACGTGAATATGAATGATTATTGATGATTATTTAGGAAGATATGAATGATAATGTGATTTTACAAAATGGCGTCTACATGACGTCACGATGACGTCATGACATTGGCCTTGTTGGAGAAACGAGTTTTCAATGATCTTGACATATGACTAGAATATGAAGAATTTAGACTGGGAGACTTTGGAGATATTCTGGACACAAAAATAGGTGGAAATAAAAATAAATAAAGAAAGTAAGAAAGAAAATTCGGACGATTATAATAGGTGATCTGTCAAATGAGACAGACCACCTAACAAGCCCTCCGTAAAACACATCTAGAGCTAAACTGGAAGTTTACAGAATACTCACTTCTTTCACCAAATCCAGTTGCTTGGATTCTATACGCTGCAAGAGGAAAGAGAACAAAAGAAAAAATTAGATTCTTAAGCAATTTTTTTTAATTTCAACATGGAACATCTGAGATCTCAAGGAATCATTCCCTAACAATTTTGTTTTAACAGGGGATATATGATTGATTATAAATTTCCATGAAAGGATACGCTAGAAGACAAGCTATTTACAAGTATACATGTATTTCAATCATTTAACCCTTTGACTACTGGAACCGGGAATCCCTACACAAAAGTTATGGGTAATAAAGAATTCAGTAGTCAATGGGTTAATTGATAATAAAACTTTTTGAAGGTTATATCGCAAGAGTGTGTAAAATGCATTTACATCAATTTCTTATCCACCTATAGCAAGATCAATGCACTGCGTCCGAAATGTATCTCATTATGCCAACACACTGTGTGTTGTTAGCATTTGGGAACTAGAGTTTATATAGTGAAATAAGAGGAAAGATGAAAAATCAGGTTTTTAAAATCCTAGTCCCTTCATGGCAATAAAAATACAAAACATAAAGTAAAAGTAATCCTAATAGTAAATCCTCAGGTACTAGCTGTTAAGCCCTTTGAAGAGTCTACCCCAAAATAAAAATTTTGATTTACACCCCTCATGGGTTTCTTGAGTTGGAAACCTTCAGGAGACAAAATGTCTGCCAACATGGAGAACTATCCGTTAAATTTGTACATTCAATTCAATTTCAATTGGGCCAACATTGGGGGCCAAATGTGCGCAATGTATTCAATATGTGTATACTCCTATGAAAGTGTGCGGTAGCTGGTAGTATGCTGTATGGTATGGGCATCCTCCTCTGCGCCTCGTTTGGCATACGCGATGTAAAACGCGCGCTCTGTGAAATCAAGACTTTTTCATGAAATCTACAACCACGTGTAAAGTGCATGGAAAGCAGAGAAGGGACCCAAATATTTTGAACCGCAAAAATGAGAGGGCTGTATATTTCATCTAAAATGACATTGTTCCTGGTCAGATTTTGCAGAGATATTTCTCACACGTAATCTTTAGGATATTTGTGATAATATCAGATTAAAATTAAATTGGATATTCATTGACTTCATGCTTTTTTCAAGCTGAAAGTTTAGGTGCGCAGACGTGCAACCTCCCATCATACATCACGATGATTTTTGCACCAGATTCGAATAACAAACTTTTGCAGAGTTGGCCAAGTTTACACTTTATTAAATCAAAATCAATTAAATTTTCAACTAATTTCTTGAAGTATGAAAGGAGGGGATAGAAATTAACATTTAAAGTATTATTCTGTTTATAAAATGCAATTAAAGTCGCTTTTATTTAGACTTGTTTTGTGGATGGTTTAATACGTAACACATGATTATCATTGACATTACTAGGCTGTGTGTATTTTGAACTTCGCCTGGCCTGGTCCCCGATGTTTGCAAATTTGTTAGACTCTCGCACGTAATCTGGTCACTTATCTGAGGGTTTTCCAACTTTAAATTAAAATTCCAATTTCCAGCCTTGATATCTTGAACACGTACCAGTACCAAGGCTGGAAATTGGAATTTGAAAACGAACTTTCCATTGGTTGGGATTATCCGATTAGCCTTTCATGTTTAATCTTCTTCTTCTTCTTCTTCTCCTTGAGTTCCTCCAGTCTGGAGAACTGTACACAGATGGAGTGTACAGGTAATTTGGAAAGTACAAATCATGTCCCGCTGACACTGACAGTTCTCCACACTGGAGCCTGGAGGAAGCCAACCAAAGAAGAAGAAGAAGAATGACATGAGTGTTTTTTACTTACTATTTGGATGAAAGTTCTTATTTCCACGCTTGCTAGTCATTTCTCTATGTCTATTTGCACCCCTATACACACCACGAAGTAGATTCCGTAAAACAGGCATTTTTGAAGCCAAGAACAGAGGACAACTTTGCACACAGAGGTACAAAACACAGATTCCAATATATGGGACACAAGCATTAATTTTAGTTTAAGTAATACGCATGCGCGAAAGTACCGGATTACCTAGCATCTCGACCCGAGTTTAATTCGCCGTGAGGAATTCGCCACCATATTGTCGTGTTTAGTACTGTAGGCTTACTTCTTTTCTTATTATTTTCTTCTTCTTTATCGTCTACTCCTACTCCCATCCGCTATCTCATCCTTCTCCTCCTCTTAATCCCCCGTCCGTCCTCATCCCCCTCCTCGAGTCCTCCTCCTCCTCCCATCACCACCTTCTCCTCCTCCTTATCCTCCTCCTCCTTCATGCGCGCACTCAGGATTTTGATACCCGGGGGAGGGGCGAGCTCAAATTTGACCCCTGGAGGGCTGAGCTGGGCTGACAAGGGAACAATAATATTGAAAAATATAACAATATATATTTTTTAAAGGGTCAAATCTACTTTAGCACCCCTTTCGGCGAATTTGACGCCCTTTTATCCTCAAATTTGGCGCCCCAAACGCCCCCCCCCCCCCNCCGTTCCTCAGAAAATGGGAAAATTACTGGAATAGGCACAAAGAACAAGAAAATAAGGAGCAAAAAACGAGAAAACGAAGAAGAAGAAGAAGAAGAAGAAGAAGAAGAAGAAGAAGAAGAAGAAGAAGAAGAAGAAGAAGAAGAAGGAGGAGAAGGAGAAGGAGGAGGAGGAGGAAGCGGAGGAATTTAATGAAAAGGGGGTATCATATGGGAGCAAAAAAAAGTTTAAAAAAAGGAACGAAACGTGGACATAATGTTTGCTTACTTTACATTTTTCAGGGAAACGCAGAAAATTAAGATCACTTCTATCGATCTGTTTTTGTTTCTTATTCTTCTCCAATTTGAAATATTTGGAATTAAAGACATTCATTTTTCAATTAAACTCGAAAATGGGGCTGGAATTTTTACACTGGCTCGAGAGACGTGAAGGCCGCGCCATTAAAAGTATCCCCTATCTAAGAATTATGGAAGGGAAGGTTTTTTTCCAGCATTTTCATGAAGAAGTGGGGTTGGAAAGCGGATCAAAGCTCATTTTAACAACACTTGAGAATTGGTGGGAAAGATGAAAAAGAGCCTTTAATACATGACTGAGGCGTCGCGTCGTGGCGTGTGCCTATAATCAAGTTATTTTGGGACAGTCATAACTAACCTGGGTTGGTTGCGGGTTTGATCCCCGATCGCCTCCTTCTTTCTTTCTTCTTCTTCTGCGTAAATATTCAAATTTTGATGGTACACGCCGTAAAACCATTTTCCCCTCCCTCGAGTCTCTCTCTCTCCCTCTCTCTCTCTCTCTCTCTCTCTCTATCTATCACTCTCTCTCTCTTTCTCTCTCTCTCTCTCTCTCTCTCTCAGATAAAATGCTAATCAAATCCCATTTTTTATATCATCATTCCCCTCCGACTCCCCCCCCCCCCCCCCCCCCCCCCCCGATGCACATGAGGACCGCCCTATTGGCATGATTGGTGTAAGCTTTCTTATTGAGCCAGAAAATCTAGCTTGTGTTAAAAACAGAACATCAGTCGAACAGCAGATCAAAACAGTCTGCAAAGCGGACAATCAATAAGAAAGTTTTTGAAATTCAAGGATATCCCTGAACATTGCTTTTTCAAATAAAAATTTGAACTTTTGGTCGTGAATGTGATATGACGTATATCTGCAAATAGTTTATTATATCTATCGTTTTAAAACCCCGCTTTTTTATCCATCAACCAAAAAAGGTATTGGTTGTTTTTTGTCGATAAATACAATTACTTTTTAAACTTTTTGTTTTACTGTTCGTCTAATGTTCTGCGTTTAATCAAAGCAATATGCCCAGACCCAACCTTTAACATACAGACGTATCAACATTTGTGTCTACCGTATGTTAAGAAGTTAATCACGACTTAATAAGTAATTAGGGCCCTTTCTGGCATCTTTTTTTCTCTACTGTTTTCGTTTGCTCGACTGTCCTGTCTTCTGTTGTTTATTTCTGTAATATATGTTCATATCTGTAATCAAAATATATTAATATGTTCATGTTCCTGTTTGCTGGTCTCTATATTTTTTTCATTTCTTTTGTCATACTACCATTGTCATTTATGATCGTATATATTTGAATTTTCAAAATTGAAAATAAAATGATTTGATTTGATTTGATTTGAAACTGGCCCCTGAAATACGCAACCTGAGATCAAAACGTCAACTTCCGGGACCCTGAATTTCGCTTTGATTTACAAAGTTTAGAGTAAAAGGAAGGAAAAACTTTAAAAGGTATATATTAAGACCTTGTCTCGAGAGTTTTCCAGAATTTAGAATGACAGGAAGGGGAAAAAAACTTCAAAAAGGTATATCATAAGACCTTGTCTCGAGAGTTTTCCAGAATTTTGCACTTCACCTCGACGATGTAGAATGTAGCAATGGATAAAGTACCAGGAACATCACCTGCTTTTTCGTCAAGCAGAGATTTAAATCCGGGTTTATTCACTAACAAACCACTTCACCTTTTACCGTATCGACATGTTATTAATGTTACTAAAGAGCGACTCACATCTTTGCGTTTTGAAAGAAGAGTTTACCCCAAACTTATAATTTTTTTTAACAGGAGCAGATCAAGAAAAGTTTGAAGCAAATTGGACAAGTAATACAAAAAAGTTATGAATCTTTAAAGATTTTAAAGAAAATGTATATCTGGACCCCTTAGAAGAACAAAAGTATTTATTTTAATTCTTCTGAAAGGGCAATCCAGCCAATCTTATTAATTGCAAGTTATTTTTTGTTCACATGTAAATTTGTCAAATGTAATTCGTATTATGTTGTATATTATATGTCTTTTTAATGATTGGGAATAAAATACCATACCATACCATGAGCAAATCACTGAAAATTTCCAGAAATGATGCCGATTTGATGACATCATGGGTGCTGACTACTAACCAAAATTTTCTTTACAGTTATGGTGCAAAATTCATCATTTATACAGAAAGATACAAAGTTGCTAAGAATGTAAACATGCAAAAAGGGGATCTTAATATCCATCATCAAAATATATCCTATAATAAAGATATTGAGGAAATCATATTCTTTGGAAAAGGTATACAATATTAGTTGTGCACCTATAACGTCATCAGTTGTAACTTGTCTACATATTTAAACATTCATAACTTTCTTATTAGTTGTCTGATTTTTCTCAAACTTTTTTGTTGTGTTCATTTGATTTTTCTGCTCCTGTTGAACAAATGTTATTATTTTTTAGTAGACTCTCCTTTTAAAACCAACCGCTGCATGTGTGTTAACCGCGATAATGCTGATTAAACAATATGGAAAAAAAATCGTTGCCAAAATGTGACAGTTTTGAAAAATAGTGACGGTCGTTCGGGAATTTTTTTTTCCTTGTTCTTATTTTTTATTCATTTTTACCGTATACATGGTATATAAAAAAAATAGATTTCAATCTTGGGTTTCTAACATGCCAGGCTCGAAATTCCTGAAAATGTGAGTATTTTTTTCAGAGAGAGATGTTTTCAGGAAAATGATGGAAAGAAATTGAAACACTATTGTAAATTACTTTCAGCACCAGCTAAACCAACCAACCAACAACTAGCGATGTTGAAAAAAAAATTATTTGTAAAACCCTTATCAGATGATATGCAATTTGATTGAAATAGCTCGTTTTAAACAACGAAATACATTTTTTTTTTTCAAAAATAGAATCAGTTTTATTCCACAGTGGTGTTGTTCTAGCACTTTTATGGTGCTGCACAATGTCTGCATCGAGGTGGTGTTAAACTTAGCACCTATGCTTTATTGCAGTACATAAGAAGGTGTATACTGCAAAAACGCTGGTGTTAAATTTTAACACCAACTGGAATCTATATAGAACTACACCAGAAAAGTGTTAGAATAACACCAGTTTGTGAATCAAATCAATTTGAACACAGACTGGTGTTGTTCAGGGCCTCAAACAACACCAGTTGGTAATATCTCAAATGGATTCTAAACTGACGTTATTTTAACACTTTTCTGGTATGGTCCTATATAGATTCCGGTTGGTGTTAAATTTAACACCAGCGATTTTGCAGCGTATCCGCAGAACCATTACAGAATTAGATTCACATCGGAAGTACATGAGGAGGATGTTCGCCAAAAAGAAACACTTCAGTTATGGACTTTTTAGATAAAAAGGGTTAAAAAAAAAACAACCAATTTCAAGATTTTCTAAGATTTCCCTCTTCGCCTTGATGTAGAAGACGGATAACTTGAAAAATACCGGTAGTTTTGTTTTTATCAATATCTGTTCTAGCAGGTAATAAGTTCCGGGTTACCAGTCTTATGCCCCCTTCAGATGTACTTGATGCCGACAGTTTGGTACATGAATTGCCACTTCAGTCTGGTTTTTAAGCAACTTTATAATATCATATTCCAAGTTACATTGATGAGCATAAACACATGATTCTCGAAGGTTCGAGGTTATAACATATCTGAATTATAAAAAAAAAGAGAAAAAAGTAGAAAATAATAATTAAATAAAAGCAGGGACCGCGGAACTACTCCTTCCCCACTACTTTCAACATCTACCCTTTTCAGTTCATACGTGCAAGTCTATGTGAGTGTGCAAAGCTATTAACCCCCCCCCCCCCCCACACACACACACATGCACTTTCCAGAATGTTCCGTGGTGCCTGAAAAAGCGGGGCTTTACATTACCTAGTTTTATACGGTGAAATTCCGCTCGCGCTAGGAGAGGTATGCGAAACTATTTTTTTTAACATATAATGAATACATTCAATCGCAAATACATCATCCTACATTCGAAATATTATTACAATTTAATTAGCTTAAGAAAGTATTTAGCGCTAAGATTTTCATGATGGGGATAGTAACATAAGTCATCATGGTGTTTCTGCATACTGTCATAATAGGAACAAAGGGACGGTTCTAGAACTCATCAACAAAGAGCAAGGAAAGGATATTTAACCCTCATGCAGATACCCCCATCCCTACCCCCAAATAGAATAAATTAAATCTCTGGGCGAGGATAAAATTTAGATTATAAATCTTCTACTGGAAGTGGTAGGAAGTTTACAAACAAAAAAAGAAGAAAAATAAGGAAACGAAAACTCAAAGCAAATTCAAAACAAACAAACAAACAAAAAAGGTTTCTCATCTCCAAGGGGTAGGGTGCCAAATGTTGGATTATAACAAAAAAAGAAGAATATAGTCGAGAACAAATAAGCGAACACAAGATTGCAGTTAAGTGAAAGGAGTAATTTCCCCCTTTAGTCTATCAGGATCCGCCCATGGGAGAGGGGGGGGGGGGGGGGCTGAAGGGGTAATAACTCTTCCGTTTCAGTGATGCCCATGTCTAAAGGCCCCAGCACACCAAACACGGCACGGCGTAACGAAACGGTTTTTACGCAGCATCTCGGATGTTATTGGCCACCGCGCTCCTCCGCGTAAAGGATCTTCAACAATTGGCCAATCACAGGGGAGACATTGCGTAAATACCGTGCCGTGATGCCGTGCCGTGTTTGATGTGCCCGGGCCTTAAGAATCCGGGGGCAACGACTCGTATCTGTACTCCATCTCTCTATAAAACGCCACGATTTTGCAAACCAACGTTCCATATTCCCGAAGGTTCCTTAAAAAGAGGAACCATTTAGAAAATCTCTTCACAAATACTGTCGCAAAGCGCTATAGTGTTCGAATATTCGCCATATATATTGTACGCATATTGTCAACTGAAGAGGAATCAAATCACGTTGGAGGAAAAAAAAGTTTTGGTCCTGCCACAATGGGGTGTCCAAAATGTTTACTTTTCCTCTTCATTTCTGCAATCGCACTGTTCGGAGATTACTGGTAAGAACACCTCAATTTCATTTTTCTCAAATCCAAGACATAGAATTGAGATTATTGATATTTTTAAAGCATAATTTATAAATTAAATAATTTGATCCGCCTCAAAATCGTCAAAATTGTATATGATGTTCAATATTCTCTACTGCGCCTTGAGCATCCAGCAGGATGGATTCGGCGCATTATAAATTGCATCTATTGTTAATATTATTATCGTCATTAGTATCATTAGTATTGTTATTATCATTCCTACTATTATTATTATTATTATTATTGTTATTATTATTATTATTATCATTATCATTATTATCATTATCATTATTATTATTGTTATCATTATTATTATTATTATTATTATTATCATTATTATTATAGGATATAAAATCGGGCTTTAAAGCCCAAATGCACAGATTGAATTGTTTTTATGCCTGAAAATGAACCTCACGAATGCCGTCACACTTCGAAATTTTTAAATATTTGTATTTTATTCTATTTACATGGAAAAATATTTGTATCATTTGTATCAAGCTTTTGTTTCATTTCCTCCATTATAGTTTTAGTTCAGTGAAATAAGGAAAAACACTTTTTTTTATTTTAAAAAAATAAATCTTGTCTCATTCAACAGTAATTTTGCAGACGCGCAGGAAATTGCACCCGGACCAAATGGAGGTGAGAAAATATCTTAATCGTCTGACTTTTTCATTTTTAAATTTCCATCAAATTTCTATCTCAAATGGTAATTTTCATGCAGTGACATATAATTACACTGACTCTTGCATGCTCGTATGGTTAACTTGAGTAGAGTAGTTGTTTTGTACCAATGTATATACATTTCTAGTTATGCAGTTGTTATAGCAATTTTACCCCTTATCTGCATGGCTTGAATTATAATGGATATGATTATGCCATTACAAAGGCTTTTGTCGTTCATCTAAATATTAATAAATGTATCAATAAATTTGAACAAAAGTTATATACATTAATTTTACGAGGGGAAAGTAGAATGCTATTTTTAAAAAAATACTGCACAATTTTTGTGATAAAATAAAGAATATTATCCTTTTCTTTCGTTGTCTAAATTATCACGAAAAAAGGTTTTTCTTTTCACTATCTATTATTTTGATGAACTTTGCAGTGTGTAGTATTCGCTTTTTAATAAAAATCAAAGTTTCCTCCGACCCCCGACTCTCCTCTCTCTCTCTCTCTCTCTCTCTCTCTCTCTCTCTCTCTCTCTCTCTCTCTCTTACCCTCTCTCCATTCGCTCTCTTTCAGTCCTTCTCTCTATCTCCCCTCTCCCTCCCTCTCTCGCTCTCCACCCACTCTCTTTCAGTCTTTATCTCTTTCTCTCACTTTCTCTACCCGCTCTCTTTTAGTCTCTCTCTCTCTCCCTCTCTCGTTCTTACTGTCATTCTCACTCTGTCCCCTCCCCTCTATCTCTCCCTCTCACTCTCCACCCACTCTCTTTCAGTCTTTCTCTCTTTCTTTCTCCCTCTGTCATTCTCTATCTGACCCCCTCCTCTCTCTCTCTCTCTCTCTCTCTCTCTCTCTCTCATACTCACTCTGTCAACTCCCCCGCAATTTCTCCCTCTTACTCTCTCTCTCCACCCAATCTCTTTCAGTCTCCCCCTCTCTCCCCCCCCCTCTCTCTCTTACTCACCCCTCCCCAAACCACCCCTTCCTTCCTTTCATAAAATAACATCTCCTAATTTCTCCCTTTCAGCTCCACCGGCCTGTGCCGGTCCAATCATAGCGAGCCCGCACTTCTTCACCCCCATCACTCTCCAGATGGGGCAAGCGGACTGCGTGTGGCGCATAACGGCACCCACAGGGCAACGTGTCCGGCTGTACGTTATCATCATGAACACGAATGAAGACGAACAGTTCCGAGTTTATGACCATGGCACCTCGACCGATGAGCAGTACCTAGCTTCCATCATTCAAGGTATATGCTTTATAAATACTCCTTTAAAACGTTGGGCAAAAGTCTACCAAAGACTGGGTAACATATACATGTACATTGCCAGCACAGCTACTGGTCAAAATAATTACATTAGCAAGATATAATAAACTTTCCGAAAAGTTAAGCGGGCCACAGACAATAGAACCATACGCCGTGTATTCAACTGTGAGGACACAACAATCGCAAGCCGGTTCCGATTTGAATAGCATTACAAAGAACCATTGAATTTGTGTTCGACTTAATTTGTCGAAAAGAGTTTATATCGTGTTATGCTATCCCATTTAGGGTGGTATTTTACCTTAATTCGAATATAATTTACAGAACAGTTTTTGTCTTAATGTTGATTTGAATATGTCAAATTATTGGTGAAAATGCAAAATTTGACATGCTTTAACAAATAGTTGCGTGGACAGTGTGCTACAAGGTGTTGGTTAAAATTTTGCCCAACGTTTTAAGAATGAATGATATGAAATTGTTCCTTTTTGTTTCATTTCCTCTATTGAAATGATAACGAAACCCTTTCCAGTGACGAGTCTAAAGGCAAACTCACACCTCTGTGTTATATCAGATCTGTATGGTTATATCAAACGTCTTCCTATCGTTCAGGATACCCCGTGAATGCATAAAAACGGAGGAAAGACGCTTAGCTGACTGCCCCCAATGCGTGCGTACGTCATGCTCTTGACGAACGCCTTCAACGTCCGTCAAAGCGTGTCTGCTCTGTACTATGCCCGGGCACACCAAACAAGATTGCGGCACGACATAACAATGGAGGTATCGTCCGTTAATTCACTATTTCATTTGAAATTGAAATATTGAAAATAGAATATTGACGCCAAAGTAATGGAGGTATCGTCCGTTAATTCACTATTTCATTTGAAATTGAAATATTGAAAATAGAATATTGACTCCAAAGTCGATCAATATTTCAATTTTAAATCAGAAAAATGGCTCATTTTTTCAATTTCCATTTCTAAAAATGCAAAATTAAAAATTAAGAAAATGAAATATTGAAAAACGAACTTGTTTTTCTGTTTTTCTATTTTTTCTATTCTGTTTATCCAATTCGAAATCAGAATAATCAAAAAAAGGAACACTGCGACTGATTTCCTGTTTTTGTTTTTGCGTTCGCAAAACGGAATATTGATTAAGGTCGGTCCGAGCTCGACCAATATTTCAATTTCGTTTTGCAAAACAGAATATTGAAGACCATCCTCTACGGCCGAAACATTACAATCCTAGAATTATTTCAGACCCTTAAACTTAATGAATTCCGATCCCGCCGTCCGATCGGCTTGCCGGTAGAGTACTAAACTGTATTGTAATGACTGTGTAAGACAGTGTAACAGCATGATGAATAGATAACTCTACTCTCCAGTAGGACTCCAATCCTCTTTCTTAAAACAGCCTGATTTGTCAACAATAAAACATTTACAAAAACCCGTCGAGCCCATTCACTCGCTCGCACTCATGTTGAATCTATCTCACAGCGCAGCTCACTCAGCACTTGCAGACGCAATCGGGTTGGCGGCGGCTTTGCCCGCAGACTTTCGGCGTAAGATGCACTCGATTTGCGCTGGATATTGTGAGGGCACGGAGAGCCGAGCTCGAGATCGGAATTCATTTAAGGGTCTGAAATAATTCTAGGATTGTAATGTTTCGGCCGTAGAGGATGGTCTTCAATATTCTGTTTTGCAAAACGAAATTGAAATATTGGTCGAGCTCGGACCGACCTTAATCAATATTCCGTTTTGCGAACGCAAAAACAAAAACAGGAAATCAGTCGCGGTGTTCCTTTTTTGATTATTCTGATTTCGAATTGGATAAACAGAATATAAAAAATAGAAAAACAGAAAAATGAGTTCGTTTTTCAATATTTCATTTTCTTGATTTTTAATTTTGCATTTTTAGAAACGGAAATTGAAAAATGAGCCATTTTTCTGATTTAAAATCGAAATATTGATCGACTTTGGAGTCAATATTCTATTTTCAATATTTCAATTTCAAATGAAATAGTGAATTAATGGACGATACCTCCATTCATAACGGCACGGTTTTTACCCGATACCTTCCGTGTGATTGGCCAATTATTGTTAAATATCCTTTGCGCGGAGGAGCGCGCTGGCCAATAACAAACACGATACTGCATAAATATACCATGCCGTGATGCCGTGTTTGGTGTGCTGAACGTCATGAAAGCTTGGGAGCCTAGACTATAAATTCAAAGGTGTAAATCAGCCTTTGAATAGCGATTTTTCTCAATATAACATGATATAAACTCTTTTTCGAAAAACTGAGTCGAAAGCAAATTCAATGGTCCTTTGACATGATACAGTGGTTGTATGTAAATTGGAACCGGCTTGCGATTGTTGGGTCCGCACAGTTGAATACACAGCTTACGGTTCTATCGTCTGTGGCCAACTTAATTTGTCCATAGACCGACCACCTCCGACTATGATTTGTCGGAAATGGTTTATATTGTGTTTAGTATGAATCAGTGGAAATATCAAACAGCTCATACCAGCACAAATCATTGCAAACAACAATAGTGAACTTGAAGCATGAGTGAAATATCCCATTTTTATCCCGTTGTGTGTCTACTTCAGGGATGGACTTTTTTTAGAAGATTTTTTTTTGTACAATGAAAAATTCCCTTTTTTTGGTAGGTCACCCTTTTATCCCGCAGGTTGGAATTACGATTCTCTATTATCGATGATCTACAGGCTTCTGCCTCTACCGTTGAAGCTGGCGTTGGCAAGTAAGCATGAGAATGATATGGTGTATTGGTCATGACTCTCGCCTTTCAACCAGAGGGTCGTAGGTTCGAGTCCCACCCATGGCGTTAATTTCCTTTAGCAAGAAATTCATCTATATTGTCCTGCATTCAACCCAGGTGAGGTGAATGGGTACCTGGTAGGAACATCTGGTAGGAATATTCATTCCTTGAAACGCCAAGTGCGCTGCACTGGTGGCTGCCGGGCTAAAGCCAGGGTAATAATGCTGCAATTGTGGAGCGCTTAGGGAATTCTCATGAATTGATAAGCGCTATATAAAAGCCGTTCATTATCATTATTATTATTATTTTCATAGCGGTTTTAGGGAGTAACATTGCTACTGTGTTCTCATTTGATTAGTCAGTGCTGACTATATTGTCGCTACTACAAGTTTCATTGTTCATATCTCTCCATAGGATTCCATTTTAGCATCATAACCGTTTGCCCCCAATTTTGGTTTTTAATGGGTTTCTTACTTTTTAGACAAAATTTTTCTCCCACAGTACAAAGCACAAAAGACCACAATGTAAAAATAAGAGTAATGCGTTTTATCTACCCAGGGTAGCCGCTTCAATGCAGCTCTTTAAAGAGTTGAGCAAAAGTTTTGACCTACCACATACTGTCTGCACAACTTTTGTTTCTATTATGTCCAACGTATTGTAAAATTGCAAAATTCCACCAGAATGTGGGCATATTTGATACAAATACTGGCTGGGCTTATGTCAAACGTATGCTAGAATTGCGACATTCATTTTGCCGGGCTAAATCCAGGGTAATAATAATGTAAAGCGCCTTGATCACTCAGCAGAGTGGATAAGTGCTCTATATAAATAGCATCTATTATTATTATCATTATTAATATTATTATTATTATTATTTTCGATACCTATTGTATGATTTACAGGGATTCCACACATTGATATTCGACCACTGGTGTCATCCGGGGAGGGGCTCATCGTCAGATACACAGCATTCGGAGGGAGCGAACAAATCCCAGGATTTCGCTTTTTCGCCCAGGTCATAGCCGTGCCAGACCGTAAGTTTAACCAATTATTGTCTAGTGTAAAGTCACAATTTTTAGCGTTCATAAATTTTAGTGAATTCTCTGAATTCACTGACGTTTTTTTAACATTGGCAAGTTGTTATATTCACATTTGAAAGATTATTGGACACAAGTCTACAAGTCTATGGGCGTACTAGTGAGTGAAACAATTAGAGCATATGGTCACAGAATTCTCGAAAATAAATCACAGGGAAAATTATTCGATGGGGGATGGATGCTCCCTGGGATAAGTGGTGGAGAAGGATACAATGTATTTTACACCCCCCCCCCTTTTTTTTTTTTGGTTGCCAGCTCATTAGGGACACATATGATTAAAAACAATCGATTTGTTTATAATTTTATATAAAGTTTCGTGTCGGTTACAATAATGCATGCAAGTTCAGTTACAAAGTCTTTGACAGTCGTTGATATGTATTCTGCGCAAAAAAAAGCTCGATGCGCGTCATTCCACCCGAAGATTCATTCATTTCATTTCATTCATTCATTTCATTTTATTTCTATCAAAATCACATTAAAAACAATTTACAATGTACATATAAAATATAAAAGAACTCGATAGTGGAGACAACAGGGAAGGCAATAAAGCCTTATAATTAAGTTGCCACCAATTAAATAATGCTACATGTACAAGTATAATATAAATATATGAAAGCACAATAAATGATAAAATGAAGTTTACAAGGAATCATATTAATTAAAGTGTAAAATTTAACAAAGTATACATATGAAGTATAAAATTGAATGAAACCGTGACAAACCCGCACAGAAAACAGGGTGTAATACCAATTTGATTAAGGTTTAGTATTGTTGTAGTAAGAGAGACTTGTATTTACGCTTCAAAGAATTAAGGGATAAACTCGACTTAATATCAGCTTCTAGATCGCTACCAATAGCATGAAACTCTGAGAAGAGGGAAACAAACAAGAAATGAACCTACGGTCATAGTTTCTGTGTGTTTCATTATATATATATATGATATTATTCATTCATTTTATATATAAGAACATAATGGGTTCGAGTGACATTTGTGTAAAATTGACTGAGATTATGAGATACATTTATAACACAACTACCCTTTAATACTTTAATACTTTAATTGCTTTCCATAAGAACCTATTCTTACCCATAAAATTTATGTAATTTTGAGGGAATAAAATTTCGTCCGTGTTTTCACGAAGTGACGCGAGCCAGAGGGTATATTTTATACCCTCTGGTATAAATCCATTGAAACGTATCCTTCTATAGATATAACACATTGTTTGATGGGATACCCGTTAATTTGGCGCTATGCCGGGATTTCTTTGTCTTCATGAAACGATACTCTTTTGTTCCCTTCCCTTCGTGAAAACACGGACGGTTTGTTCTCGTATCTTTTGTGACAGATTTCCTGATATCGAATCACGAAGCTTGTGGTGGACGTGTACCTCTCCCCCAAGGGGCCCCTACTCAGATCAAGGCCCCGTATAACTGGCCCCAGTACGGCCCCGGCAGTTTCCGCTTCCAGCAGACCGGAAGACCCTTCCAGGGCAACGGAGAGATCTCTTGCTTCTGGACAATCGAGGCGCCACCTAATCAGAGAGTGCGAGGTAATAGACCACTTTTGTAATGTATTCAAAGTTATTCATGTTTGCTCAAAGATGAACTATATATGCACCTGTTAAAAGAGAATGAGAGAACAATCGTGAGAATGCAACTTACATACATTAGCGTTGCTAGGTTGGACAAACATCGGAGCTTCACCAACCTAGCAACAACCCCTTCATGCTATCCACATTCCTTCTTTTGAAACCCCATTATTTAATATCATGTGAACAAATAATTTGTCATTGTGTATTTGACAAAGAAGTGTGCATAAAATTTGAATGCATATTCACAAGGCTTGAATTTCGCTCTGGTTAGTATAATCCTGGTAACAACGAAAACGTTTTGAACATAGCTTAATTTTTAACAGGGGTGTCACTCTAAACAGAACAGTCAAGTAGCAGTTCTGAATTGAACTAACTCTTATGATCTTACTTTGGATACACATCAATATTACATGCACAACAAATAAAACACAACTAATTCGACACTGAATGTGTTTAAAGGATTTTTTGGTCTACTGAATTAAAGATTTCAAACAAGGTCTTAAATTCAATATCCTCTCTCCTTTCTTGCTGAAGCAAACTAAAGCCAAGGGTGGGATGACGCAACATAGTTTACAGCAGATCATTATGGAGGTTTCGATTTCATTCGTCACAGTCACAGTCACAGTCGACCGGAAGTAGCACGTCAAAGTTTTAAGCGACTTCTCATTGTTACGTGCGCAACTACCTATGACGTAACAATACACAGACGCGCAAAACTATGACGTACGACTTCCGGTCGACGTGCCATTCGTCACAGTTGACTGAAATCGAAACCACCATATAATTATTCTCTTACCTAAAAAGTGAATTGGAACCAAATCAACACTTCCAACGAGGCAGTCGGGATCTATGACCACGGTATGGTTTCTTACGATCACGAGGTGACGAGGATCCAAGGCGAAGTCGACTGGCAGATGCCCGCGTTCGTTTCCTCAGGAAACGTGATCGTCCTCTATCTTAGGCAAGATGGACTCCAGTACGACATCGGCGATGGATTCTGGGTTACCGTGGAAACAACTGGTAAGTGACAAATTGGTTGATTGATTAATTGATTGATTGATTGATAAATTGATTGATTGTTTGATTGATTGATTAATCGACTAAGTAACAGATTGATTGGTTGATTGATTAATTGATTGATTGATTTTCCATGTCATTACCTCTCAAAATGACAGTTTAAATTAAATGTAATAATCATAATAGTTACAATATATCGCCATATTTTCACAAAGTGAACTGACGAACTGAGTTGGAAATCCATTGAAACGTGTCCTTCTATATAATTAACACGTTGTTAGATATTGGCGCTATGTCGGGATTTTTTGTCTTCATGCAACCTTGATCTTTGGCTCCAGTCACTCGTGAAAACACGGACGATGTTTATATATGATGACAGTTCTTCAAAATATACATTTTTCTATGAAACACCGACTTTTGGACTTAAGAAATGTAGGGACATGCAAAAAGGCACTGCTTTTTGGACACATGCCCCTGGAAGAAACTGCATTAAAAAAGGGGAAAATACCTACGTGGCATTAAAGTGGCACTCGGCACTTTACGCTCAACAACGGAGCGGCTCAACGACGGGAGAATTCTATGGGCGGCCAAAAGGACCAAAATTCAAAAGAGAGAAAATTAAATAACAACGTTAGAAATAAGAGTAACCAAGGGAAAAATATTTATATAACGCAGAAATGTGAAAGAAGCGCAAAAGAAAATGTACTACAAAAATGAACCAAAAGTGTGGAAACAAAAACATAGATAAATATCTAGCTGTGTAAAACGAAATAAAAACGAAATTAAAACCAAGATGAATAAACTATATCTTCTGCAGAAATAAGAACAAACACCAAAAAAGAAAAACAATGTCAGAAAAATACAAATAAATTGAAAACATAAATAAGTATTGGAATGATATAGAACGATGAAATACAAGTTTAACCAGAGAAATTAAGAATTACAGAGAAATACGACAACACCAAAACATTAGAAGATGTAGGAAATCGAAAAATATTTTGTAGGTGTTTCTTTCATCCGGATAAAAAAGTTTAGTGTTTCACATCTGTAAAGAAATATAGCCAGATATTGTGATGAATACCTCTTTAATCGATCCACTTTCAGATGCTGCCAACGCTCAACCTGGATGTGGCGGCACGATCAACCTTCATGAAAACAATCTCCCCACTGCGAACATCCGTTCACCTTACTACGATGTGACACCCTCAACGTCTGGTTCCAGCGTCATGTGCTGGTGGTTTGTCACTGCGCCCTACAGCGATCAAGTTCAGGTTGACGTCATTGACGTCACAACAACGACCAATGAGCGGCTCTGGATAACGGACGGAGCGACGCCGTCTGATAATCCAGCCTTTGAACGCGTTTTCACCGGGGCACTTCCGGCGGTGGAGACGCTCTACTCGAATACAGGAGGAGTCATTATTTCTCTAGAAGATCTGTCAGTTGATGGTCCCAACGGGCGCGGCTTTTCTCTGGATGTATCTATTGCAGGTTAGTATCTACTCGGCGGTGTTTCACCAAAATCATACGCACGACTTTATGAAAGACTGGAGTACGTTAATGAGTGTAATGTAATATCCTCGATCATTCAGCACAGGGACAGGTATCAATCGTGCGTTAAGTGGTTCTTAAGGTCTTTGGCAATTTGGTGAAACAGAATCCTGTTATAGAACACATTTTACTGTCAGAAACTAATAAGTATGAAAA
>BQKZ01000342.1:0-21331 GCA_036244855.1 Temnopleurus reevesii
TGCTTAATATTGTTAGCGGTTTTGTGCCCTCCCTTGAATCAATTTTGCGCCCCTTTGTAGGGCAGGTTTGCGCCCCCTTCGGATATAATTTTTGGCCCCCTAAGACAATCACAAATTTGCGCCCCATTGAAGAATAATTTTGCTCCCCCTTCGAATATTAATTGTGCGCCCCTGCATAATTCCCTGGAATCATTTTTTGCGCCCACTTGAAAACAAAATTTCGTAAGTACTTCGTTATCAACAACTTTTTGCGTCCTTCACCCTCTCATTCTCTCTCTTTCTCTCCCTTTCATTCCTTTCCTTTTTATCTTTCTATTTCCTCTTTTCCCTTTCTTTCTTTTTTCTTTTTCTTTTTCCCTTTCCCTTTTTCCTCTTATTCTTTCTCCTTCTCTTATCATTTTTTTAAAAGTTTACATAACATTTCAAAAGGGTTGAAAATGGCATCAAACTCTTGATTGGTTTGCCCTTCTCATGCTTATCGACATGGCTGAATGAAAGAGTAAGAACTATGGTGTCATTATCGGTCATTTTCTGGGATAAAAACACGTTTTCTAATGAAGGTCCACGACGCGAACAAAGAATGAAGCTAATTAATGATACTCTAAGGAGAGATAATTACAATAATAATAAATAATAGAGAGATGATTGAACTAATGATAAAAAAAATAAAGCTATTGGCTGCGCTGCATGTTTTTGTTAAACATATAAATGCATGTCTTTAGTAAATTGAATTCATTTTACTGTCCCTTTGCACATAGCTCCCCATAGAGACGTCTGGTTTATACTGAATTCGTTCTTTCCTGTCATCGATCGGCAAACTCACACGATAACATCAGTCTAGCGTCTGTCCTGCGTATGACAACCAATGACGCGAAGCACACGTTGTCTATTAATGCACACCTGTAACGGAGCCTGCAGACCTGCGCGTAAATACATGTCGTCGGGCTACGCTCTTTTCTTCTTCATTTCAGAACAAACTGTCTTGCACGCTAAGTGGCTTAACGCTTTTGTTTCTTCATAAGATGAGTGCAATCTCTGAGTAAAATAATATCTTATAAAATACCAAGAGGAGTTGCATTTTCAATATCGACCTTGCCATACAAACTTGTACAAGCTTTAAATACTTTTCCAGCGATGGCTTTTGCGTCGAACAGAACTGTCGATGTCTTTGGATCTACTGTTCCTACCGCTCCTGAAATTATCGGTGTCTGTCTCTTTGCTACGACATCCTTACTCGGTATTCCTGGCAACAGCCTGGTGATCTTCGCCGTAACTTTGTCTCGACAGCTCCTCACATCGACGAACACATTCGTGGTCGCACTGGCTGTCATCGACCTCCTCACCTGTCTCATCCTACCAATCCAGNTATTTGCTGTTGTTGTTGAAGCTGGTTTATTATATGCTGGTGCATGTCTCTCCTTGGGATTGGAAGGTCCGCCATCTTTGATTGGGTTTGTACAATCGTCGGCATGTGTATGAGCATTTCCATCGCATTGAGTGTCTGTACCCTGACAATGATTGCCTTTAACAGATTCTACTTGATTACCAAGTCAAAAGCAGATTACAAACGATTGTACACGAGAAAAAATAGTTTCATTATTTTACTGACTATCTGGAGTGCTGTTCCCATCGCCCATGTAGCACTTGCATGGTCAGGGGATACGAGATTTGGTTTCCGCGACGGAATTTGTCGTCCTGATCGTGGACAAATGTATGAATTATCAGGTGGTATAGTGCTGTTACTTTGTTTGATCATAATTACATTAAGCTATGGCAAGATCTATCTACACATCAGACATCACATGCGCCTTGTTGCAGTTCCAGAGGAGCAGAACAATCGACCTGATGGATCGGCAATCAACGTTCCTCCTGGCGAACATAACTTGCGAAATGCTGAGTTTGGACATCGTCAGCGGGAACACGAGTCGAGGATCACCATGAATATGCTCATCATCATCCTACTTTTCTTTCTCTGCGTAATGCCTACCATGTTAGTATTCTTCGCTCGAAACAACACTAGGGGTGTGGATGCTGGTTTAATGGGTACTTTCGCTCTTAACAGTTGCCTCAACCCGCTTGTGTTCGCATGGAAACACCCTGTCTTTAAACACGTCTTCAGATGCATCCTCACTCGAAGGCTTTCTCAAATCAAGGAACCTACCAAGTTTGCTCGCTCTCTCACAGGAATGAATACATGAGTTGTGGATTTAGTGGTCATTCACATGACATGTATACATACGGTGCCAGGAGCCGAAAACTGTTTACCCCTCGTTCATATTACCCTTTGACAGGACCATAAACATTATCCCAAAATCGGTTATTATTCAAACGCTATACACGTCGTTCACATGCATCCCGCGTGTACCGATCCTCCACATTTCTTGTGAAATACATAGCAGTCATCACGTGTATCCTATCTTGCAGGTACAGACTCTAGGATTTCGTTTTTAGCAACATGCATCTTGTTTTTGCATTTCACATTTACCTACAGAGTGCGTTGTCCCCTAATTGAATTCTGTAGTGTGTATAAATTAGACTGCATGTCCCCTAGTAGTGGTCGTGACTCTCGCCTTTCAACCAGAGGGTCGTAGGTTCGAATCCTACCCATGGCGTCAATTTCCTTCAGCAAGAAATTCATCCAAATTGTGCTGCACTCAACCCAGGTGAGGTGAATGGGTACCTGGCAGGAATATTTATTCCTTGAAATGCCAAGTGCGTCTCGGATGGCTGCCGGGCTAAAGCCAGGGTAATAATAATGTAAAGTGCCTTGAGCACTCAGCAGAGTGAATACGTGCGCTATATAAATGGCATCTATTATTCATTATTATTATATATGTGACCGGGATTTCCAGTAATCAAAACTTTGACGGTGACTCGTCTGAACTCCATCTCCACCGATAGGAAACGTACCATCCTCGCCCAGTGCTTGGGCGGTAAGGGCCAGCGGGTTCTGTACAGAGAGTATTAACAAACTAGTATGTTAATACTCCCTGGTTCTGTACCAACTTGCACATAATAATAATATATAGCATTTAAACACGCCATCTCTCTAGTCACCTATTCAGAGGCGCGAGACAAATTATCTAATATTATTACCCGGCCATAGCATAGCTGCCAAGTAGGCGCTTCTGCATTTAGAAGAATAAATTCCTGCCGGTACCCATTCACCTCACCTGGGTTGAGTGCAGCACACTATGGGTAAATTTCTTGCTGAAGGAAATTAACGCCCTGGGAGAGATTCGAACCACCGACCCTCTAGTTAAGAGGCGAGAGTCCGAACCACTACACCACGACGCTCCCAATGCCACATAATGCCACATGCTCACACATGGTGGGTAAGTGCAATAATAGTGAACTACCTAAAAACTTTGTACCGAAGACAAGTGTGATAATTGTCACAACGAAATTGTGAGACTTCACCTTGCAAATTTGGTAGTCTGATCAGAGATGAGCTGCATTAGAGATGATTGATTTAAGAAAACGAATATACCGCGTATCCTTGACAGATTGTTGATGGAAAATGATGACTTGACGCTCGAGAAGGCTCAGCTGAGAATGTCGAAGCAGCCCTTCTAGATATCGAAAACTCTGAGTCGGGTTGATGGCTCAAGAGTACACTGTGTGTCATAAAAGGAAGTCATCAGAAATCTTCTGCGGAACGACAACGTTGTCGAAACTGTGGTGGATACATGGGAAAGACAGAGATGCTTGCCCAGCTAATGCCCCGGTCACATAGGACCCCGGAAGCAACACGATTCAACACGACTCTTTGTTAATTCACGGCCTCCGAACAAAGAGTCGTGTTGAATCGTGTTGCTTTCGGGGTCCTATGTGACCAGGGCTTTATGAAAAAAGGAATGCAGAGCCTGCTCTACATTGCGGATCGTCTTCTAATTAGAAGTGGGTCATCCTAAACACCTTTAGCAAGCAAGGGGGATTTGAGAGGGTGCGACAGCTGTAGAGGGCCCTTATGCAGAAAGCACCGGTGGTGGTGAGCATGGATGGCCATGCTCGGGGCAGTTAATTAGATGCATGATACGAAAAATGAACAGAATTTGAAGGATAAAATACCTGGGCTTCTGGAGGGAGACCAAGGCAGTTCTTGTGTTATGACTAATCAACCAGTAGTTTGCCTCGCTAGTACATGTATTTGGAGTATGATAACGTAGAATTGTTACACTGTATTTGGAAATATTGGTATTGTTTGTTGATATACATATTTTGATTGGTGATATACATATTTATATCGGCGATACACATCTTGTTTGTTGATATCCATAATTTGATTGTTGAGATACATATTTTGATTGGTGATATACTTATTTTGATTGGTGATATACATATTTTGATTGTTGATATACATATTTTGATTGTTGATATACATATTTTGATTGGTGATATACATATTTTGATTGTTGATATACATATTTTGATTGGTGATATACATATTTTGATTGGTGATATACATATTTTGATTGTTGATATACATATTTTGATTGGTGATATACATATTTTGATTGGTGATAATCTGCACTCTCACGTCGATTAAAATCAGTGTCACATCAAAGTCAAATAAAATTTTGTACGTAATTTGTCATTTGT
This sequence comes from Temnopleurus reevesii, assembly GCA_036244855.1. Lineage (NCBI taxonomy): Eukaryota > Metazoa > Echinodermata > Echinoidea > Temnopleuroida > Temnopleuridae > Temnopleurus > Temnopleurus reevesii. The sequence continues at coordinate 4,603 of BQKZ01000342.1, forward strand.
AAGAGTATCTGTAATGATAGTGTGTGATATGCAGATCCTGATATACTACACATAACTACAATGATGACAATATTGTGCTGTTGGTTAATCATAGTGAAGATAATGGTGGTGGTTGTAATGATGTTCAATATTCATCGATTCTCAATGTTGAATACCGCCATCTACGGGCATGACCTATATAGTGTTCAGACCTAATGATTTTATTGTTTATGAATCGCTCGTGAGTAAATGTCGTGTACATTGTAAAATATTGTCTTCATGAATGTTTAATGAATTTTATAGTGGTTATGGTGATGGTGGTTATGATGATGATGATGATGATGATGATGATGATGATGATAAATCGCTCGAACGAAAACGAGACCATCAATATTCAAATTAATGTTAATGCAATCATATCCACAAAATATCAATTTCGAATCTAAATGAAGTTTTAATTTTACCTATCCCTTTTGACGGACAGCATAAAGTCAGCTTTCTTCTTCAGAACACGAATACAATATCCGGACCAAATGTTGAGTGACAATTACATCATTGTCCTGACGGTGAGCAAATAGGGCAGACAAACCTCAATATTATTTGGTTGCCTACCGATGGTCTGTCGGAAAATGTTTTTATTACAATTTTTTATTTCTATTTCGAGCACAATTCCCATGAATTAAGCCCTATAAGTAGATGAAAGCAATGTTTATCAATAATTCTAAAGTGATTTTCAAAATTTAGTTGAAGCAAAACATGAAACAAAAAAGGTTCAGGTCGGGCCATTTTCAGAAGGCCGGTTGATGGATAGTCTGCAAGCACATATCCGAGACTTTCGGTGTGTGCATGTGCAGAGCGTGATACAGGGTATGCATTTTGTGACTACATCACACACATACCCTAGACTTTCGGTGTGTGCATGTGCAGAGCGTGATACAGGGTATGCATATTGTGTGACTACATCACACACATACAGCATTGCTCTATCCTCAGTCTAGGGTATGTGCTTGCAGACTAGTTGATGGATGGTAACCAAACTTTTTTCCTGTGTGGGGGAGAGAGAAGGGGGGGGGGGGTAATCATTCTTGAGGGCTGTCACGATGCCATTAGCTCAATCAACAGTCATTTCATCTTCGCCCATGCGACAAAGATGCAATTACATCTATATTATCTCACAAACGTTAATCATAATCAAACACGACCGAGGTTAATGTACACTAGCAACCGGCTCCAGCCATTTCTCCTCAGCCTCTGGATGTCATTCCTAATCTGAGTACATTGTGGTCGCATCGTTTGAAAATCAGAGAACAAATTTTGAAACAATGCATCTATCCTAAATCTAAACTATGAAGTACTAATCTATCATGAGATATACATTGTGTATTTGTGATCGGGATCCAAGATTCAACATACGAATATTGCATATTGTTTCTTTTTTATCTGTGAAAGAAGTGAAACTTTGAATTAACATTGGCGCCGGGATATCATAATTCTCTACCATCACCCTTTTATCAGAGCCTATCGAGATGAAAGCAAAACTAATTTCGATGCATATAAGAATGATTTCAGACGTTTGAAAGCGTAATCTACAGATCACATAAATTTCAGATTTTTTTGAAAGTGTAATCTCCACATCATGTAAGAATGATTTCAGATTTTTGAAAGTGTTATCTCCAGATCACCCGGTTTCTGAATCCATAGCTCACCTGTATGGCATGAACGCAAATCAACCGAAGTTAGTTGTTTCTAAACTACCCGAATTGCACCTGGGTTTTTAAAGCGGAAAAAGTGCGCGGATGTCTTGACAAAGGAAACGAGCGCCGTAACGGGAATCGAACTCGTGACTCTGTGACTGAACTTCGAGGAAGCAACCACTAGACCACGCACGCTCCACTTCGGCTGTTCACTGCTTGGGCAGAGAGGAACATCTAAATCATGTCTGAACATAACAATAGCTCGTTTGATCTCGGAAATCATAGCTCAACACTGGGGTCTGGCGCCATAATTACAGTGGCCGTTTTGCAATTGTCGTTCGTCGTACAAGTAACTATCGACATCTTCGTCATAGTCGTTCTTGCAACTAAACGCGATCTGGATTTCATTGACATCGACAAACTTCTCTACAAAGTCCTTGCTTATCATGATATTGTCCTATCCTTTGTCTTCAATGCAACGTTTTCTCTTTTGATTTTCGGTGAATATTTTGACATCAATGCAGACGTTTGCATGACGCTATTTTCTATGAATTCTATATGTCTTCAGATGTCAGCATGGATATTGTGTTCCATCGTCTTAAACAAATTTCTCTTCATAAAGTATCCCTTGAGATACTATAGTTTGGTGACGACACGAAGATTGGTTGTGTTTTTCATCACAAGCGTGATTCTGTCTTTAAACCCGATTGTATTTTTACCTTTGGAAGGCTTTCCATTTTCAGATTTAGATGATTATTCTTTGAATGGAATTATGAGATACTTTACAGTGTCCACATCCTATAAACTCACGTACTTGATACTTCTTTTGACAGCCTTTGCCATCCCAGTTACGATTATTGTCCTGCTAAATGTCTCGCTCATTGGTGTGGCCGTCAAACAGGCTCGGGTTAACCGTCGAGTAGCAAGAATGATCCGAAGCAATAGACCTGCAGACATGGCTCAAGGAGGTAAGAACCACCAGGGTAGGAAACGTGTCAATCACCGAGGTCTCCTAAATGTCATTTTCATTGTCAATCTGGCTTCGTCTACGTCAACAGTGACGTGTGTTTCTACTCTCACCTTCTATTTTAACACAAGCGGTATCAACTATTTCATAGTCATGGCGGTGTTCACGATTATGAACCTCTGTTGGTCGAGCAAAATCGGCGTCCTAATCGTAAGCGATGTGAAGATGAGAAAGGCAGCCAAAGTTCTTTTAATCGAACGATTATGTAAGATAAACCAATCTTAATAGGTCTTAATAACCTCTGTTTAAGGATTTTAGAATGCTTAATCAACCCCAGTCACAAAGACATGATAGAAGCGATGTGAAGACGCGAAGATGCGAAATGCAGCCAAAGTTCTTTTAATCGAACGATTATGTAAGATGAACCAATCTTCATAGGTCTTTATAGGTCTTTATACTCCCTGTTTAAGGATTTGAGAATGTTTAAGCCCCGGTCACATTGAAATCCATCTGAGCACGACTCGTCGCTCAGGGGTAGTTAACTGTTAACTGGAGAAGGAGTCATGTTGAATCGTGTTCGATCAGGGCTTCTATTGTGACTCGGGCTCTAAGCCAGCCCCGGTCACATAGAGGCTTGGAAGCAACATGACTCAACGCGACTCTTTGTTAATTCACAGTTAACTGCCTCAGAACAAAGAATCGTGGTGACTCGTGTTGCTCCCGGGCCTCTATGTGACTTCGGCTTTACATAAGCATGGATGCCAACCGGTCCAGAATATGCATGAGCACGTAGATCAAAAAGTGAATAACGCCATGGCCGAACCAAAACGTTCCCTTTTGACACAGAACAGTGAGATAATAATTTGTTGTTGAAATTGTGAAAATGATATTGAAATGGAAATACAATAAATCAAATCAAATCAAATCAAATCCATTCGCTCTGTCATTCCAGTTGGATGTAAGCTCTACATAATATTTTTGAGAATTGATAAAACAGTCCCTGCATCTGCTTTGGGTCCTTCTATTCGTATCATTTACTCCGAAAAGTTTGTCCTCCTCAAAAAAGTACCATGCTTATCTTCTAAAATACATCTTGTCACACACTAACAAATTCTATTCTCTTGGCTTCCTTGTTTCATCTTGGTAATGAGTTTAGGAGTGGGTGTGTGCGTGTCAGTTTATGGGAGTAATTGTGTTTGTGTGTATGTATATGTATGTGTTTGTGTTTATATGTGAGTAGGTGTAGGTGTGTGTATGTATGTGTGTGTGTATGGGTGTTTTGAATGACGGGAAGACTTTTTTTTCATCTGTTTTGTATCCTTTCTGAATACGAAGTGTGAGTGAGTGAGTGTGTGTGTGTGTGTGTGTGCGCGTGTGTGTATGTGTGTTTTGAATGACGAGAAGACATTATTTCATCGGTTGTGTATCTTTTCTGAATGTGAAATAGAGACTGGGCCAACGATGCCATAACTTTCTCCAAATTCATACCTTTAAAAACCCAATGTAATAAAACCAAGGTTTTGCCAATCTTGGTGTTATTACATTCACACTTCAATATGCATAGAAGACCTTCCATACATACAGAAATGTTCACAATTGATACATTTAAAAGAAGAATCAATCAACAGGAGCAAAAATAGATGAACAGAACACACAAACAAGTTTGAGGAAAATCGGACAACTAATATGAAAGGTATGAACGTTTGAATATTTAGACAAATTGGCAACTGATAACGTCATGGGTGCACAATTGGCCATTTATTGCATTCTCATCAGTGTTATAAAACGTTACTTTTTCCCCACAAAATATGATTCCCCATAATTTTAATAACATGATATCTTTACGATAGATATGTAGATCCCCTAATTGCATGTTGACATATTTCTGTAAAGATGATAAATTTTGCACCATAGATATAAACACAAATGATGGTTAGTAAATCACCCATGACGTCATAAAATTGGCAACATTTTGAATTTTTTCACTGATTTGCTCATTTTTTCATACCTTTAAAAATCCATAACTCTTTTATTTAATTATTGTCCGATTTTCTTCAAACTTTTGTGGTTCAGCTCCTGCTCCTGTTAAAAAAAAATATTTGGGGGTAGACTCTTCTTTTAAATCTACTCTTTTTAAAACTACTCCGTGGTAGTATGAAGTGATATTCTGATATTGTTCTCGTCTTATCGGAAACAAGATAATGTGGTTAACGTGGTTGATAAGCCATAAACAATATTATATCCTACTTATAAGATTGTATCCATTGTCATTGGTCAAGGAGCAGTCATGTGATTAAAAATATTTTCACCATGAAATAAATTGGATATGGCGTGATGTCATTTGCGTCATACCTCGGAATAGTTTTGGATATGTCAATATTCTGATGTCATCTTTTACGATAACTGGATATTCAACTATCGATAACGCGATATCGAGATCAAAGGTCGTCGAAACATAAACAACAATGACTGCGTCCAGTGGAGAAATCAACGACGATGAACTGAAATTTAATCTCGTAGATGATGATGATGATTGGGATGAATTCATTTCATCGACATATTAAAAGTAGGATATAAATTTGATTACTATTTCGGTTTACCTGCGTAGGATATAAATCAAATATACCATGCACATTTTTCGAAGTACTACATGAAATTATGGATTCTTCGATGACCGACATAATGACTATTTTCTGAGGGGCTGTGCCCCTCAGAAAATAGTGCTATCTCAGTCACCTCACTTCTCAGTGCATGGTATATTTGATTATTATTGTTTAACCACATCTGATTATGATTTGAGGTTTTTCAGCAATAACGATATGCCATTTCCATTTTATCAAACAATTTTCATAATGATATTATCTGAACAGATGTAAATTTAGATATTCCAAAACACAAGTTTGAGGGATTCATTTGATTATTGCCAATGTGAACGGATTGGTAAATGAATATGGTCTTGAACAAAGCAAAGCAAGAAATCACTATACTTCCAAACCCCAAACCGAATATCTACATGAGGTATATAATTCCAATTTTGTATATTCGCAAAACATTTTCCGAAAACGTGGATACATTAAAATCCCATTAGCGTTCGTCCGTATTTCTGAAGTACAGGTTAGTTTTCAAAATATGTTAGCCGTCATTTGAAAAGCTTTAAACCGCAGTTGATATGAAACACCGCAGGGGATAATTAACTGTCAGCTCGTGATATGGTACTTATATCAAAAGTATATTAGGTCAACGCTGGAAGTATAGAAATCGTTTCTCTTTTAATGGACGGTAACACTGAAAACTCGGAAATTAAATATCACATCAGCAGAGCAGAAGATTGTTCCAATTCGGGCTAAACGCTGTGTAGTTTTTAATTTAAAAAAAATCACAATATGCAGGGTGCGTAAAGAAAAATGTCCACTAACTTTGAAACTGACTTGTTCAATCTTCATTTCATAACTTTCCTTCTGCGAGGGCGACAGCAGAACCTTTGAGCTGGTTTAGCTTTTAAATTAGCGATCGGAATTCTTTTAGGAGGGATCATTCAAGCTAGGAATGCAGGGTGGTTATGCAAAAGATCGGAAGTGAACAATTCGGGTCTATTCAGAATTTTAGCGGAGAAGCCGTGGAGTAGTGGTGTAGTGGTTCTGACTCTCGCCTTTCAACCACATGGTCGTAGATTCGAATCCCACCCAAAGCGTTAATTTCCTTCAGAAAAAAATTCATCCACATTTTGTTGCACTCAACCCCGGTGAGATAAATGCTACCTGGTAGGAATTTATTCTTTGAAAAAAAAAATGCATCTAAAACCTACATTACTAAAGCCAGGATAATGATGCTGCAATTGTAGAGCGCTTAGGGATTTCTCGTGAAGAGTTGATAAGCGCGATATAAAAGCGGTTCATTATTATTATTATTATTATTATTATTATTATTATTATTATTATTATTATAATTATCATTATTAATAGATACATTTGTTACCAAGAAAAGGGAACATAATACAGAGATATGCCCGATTGTACAGAATCCGTCAAATTTGAAATACAGGAAAGACAGAAAATGCGATATTAATGCTACGATCCCAATGTTGGACGGTAAATCCGGCCAAGAAAATGAATCTTAATTTCCCCGCTTCTTTTCTTTTGCGATGTTTGCGTCCCTTTAAACGTCCCACCCTGGGCATGTACTCCATTTGAAGCATGTTTGTAAATATACCTGGAAAAATAAGAATATGATGTAATACAGATAAATACATTATAAAATGCACAGAGCCCCTCCCCGCTTCGTACCGTGATGGACTACCTGAGGTCTCATACAAATTTGTCCACCTCCGAACTTTTATTCAAGTTGTCCTTGTTTTCACGAAGTGACGATGGCAAAGAGGTAGTGTTACATAAAGACAACGGAATCCCTACATAATTCAAAGAGTATCGTATGGAAATGCGTGTTAATAGACATAGAGAGCAAGTTTCAATGAAAGCGTGGTTTTGTGCAACATTACCCTTTGGCTACTGTCACTTCGTGAAAACATGAACGAATAGACCACTTTCGTAATGTATTCAAATTTATTCATGTTTGCCCCAAGACGAACTATTTATTCAGCTGTCAGAAAATAATGAAAATACAATACTCAGAACATCACTTGCAGACATTAACGTTGTTAGGTTGGACAAACATCGTAGCTTGACCAACCTAGCAACAACCATTACATGCTTTCCACATTCCTTCTATTGAAATACGATTATTATGTATCAGGTAAACAAATATTTTGTCATTGTGCGTTTGACAAAGAAGCATGCATAACATTTTGATATATTACGAAAGTGGCCTATTACGTTCTTAGTTATTAAAAGTACTTTATTTTTGGTATGTAAATGGTACGGTTTGGGGTTGCGGGGTGGCGTGAATGCCAGGAATCAGTTTAAGTACTACAATCCACCGAAAATATTGTAAAGAGCACTTTTACTGTATTGTATGGAGATAACAAATTTGCATTACTTTGTAGTTTAAACGAAAATGTCATCATGCATTAGATTGTAATTCAATGAAAACACTTTTTTGCCTAAAACTTTCCCTATAAATGACAATTTTTCATGCACAGAGCCCCTCCCCGCTCTGTACTGTGATGGACTACCTCGAAGTCGGTCTAATACCAATTAATCCATCTCCATATTTCTTTTTCTTTTTAATAGATAACAAAGTTTGCGTTGCTTTTTAGTGCATATACGAAAATCATCATCTTCAGATTGTAATTAACCGAAAGCAATTAGTATGCCTAAAAATCATATTTTTAATGGACAGAGCCCCTCCCCGCTCTGCACCGTGATGGACTTCCTTTGGTCTAATACCAATTATTCCATCTCCGTATCGGATTGACTTTTATATGAGCATGATTCTGTTGCTGCTATTGTACTTTTGTCTGAAATAGTGGCGGTTACGTCACTGTGTGGCGTAAACGAAAGGACTGTATTGTATTACCTTAGCTTTCAGACCTTTCACTTTTGAAGATCATCCGCGGTCTCCGGTGTGATAGGAAAACTTATCACTTTTATTACCCCTGATAAAGGGATTCCCTGAAAACTGTTAAAACAAAATAGAAAAAAGTTGTTTACATGCACAGAGCCCCTCCCCGCTCTGCACCGAGATGGACTACCTTTGGTCTAATACCAATTATTCCATCTCCGAACATTTCTGAACAATTTGTTTTTGGAATAGTAAAGGTGAATGTTTGTGATGTTTGTGTTGCATAAATTATGCATTTATGATCAAACTGAGGACATGGTTTGACCTTGATATTTGGGTCTGAATTAAAAAAAAATCATGCTCAAATTGTTTTAATTGGTGTTGTTATATTCAATCCAAGTATTTCTGATTTTTGGAATTTTATGCTTATCTTAATTTACAATTAAAAAGTGAAATAGATATTTACAATTATACCTACCCGAGACTGTATTTCGAAAAGATATCTTACCATGGCATTTGTCCCTCAACAACTGAACGGTTATTGTTTATATTTTCATTAGCATCGTCATCAAAATGTGATTGCAAACTCATTAAATGTAAATTGCATCATTCAATTATAACTTTTAAGATTAATAAAAAGGATAATTTTTTTGACAATAATAAATATTCTTTGATGCATGTATATGGAAGTAGAAGAAGGAAATTGCATCAATGAATTTAAAAGATTTGCTTTAAATTCAGATTAGGTTCTAGAATTGGATGTTAGCCGTCTTTTACTTCCAACAGTGTGTTTTGGTCCTTTTTGTTCAAAATAAAAGAATTTGCAATATTCGAACCTGAATGTTTACAGACTCACTTTCTGGTTTCAATAGCTGAGCTATTGATTTTGAATTTTTCTCGATGTATCATCAATAATGTTTCGTAAGTTTTCGGAAAATACCTGTGGTTTAATATCTTTTCAAAAATAATGTCTACTCATATCATTACCCTCTCCAACTCGTCGACGACTTCCCCGATGGTCGGCCGACAGTGATGGGAGTTCTGTCGGCAGATGTTACCGATTGCGGTCAGGTCTGGGTTCGATGTGAGTCCTCCCATCAAGGCCAGTAGTCGTCCGAGCTGGAATACATCGCTCTCGACCGAGATGAGTTGGTCATCGAGCGCGCACTCGGGGGCGATATGAGCGTAGATCTCCTGTGAAAAAACATAGAAGGAATTAGAAAAATAAGGTATTTTCGAAAATGATTAGAAGTATTTTAACCTTGTTTCCATTTTTATCCTAACGTATAGTAGAATTACAGCGGTGAAAAAAAAAACCGTTTATAGAAAATAGGGGGAAAGGAGATAATTTCTAGTACACTTGAAGGTACTATGGTGACCTTTGACCACAAGCACACTCACAGAATTATAAGGATGATTGATTGAAAAGAATGCAACATGCAATTCTCAAACAAGGATAACCAATTATTTATTTAAAGCAATTTTTGTTGATTTTCTGTAGATTGGTCATGCTCATCAACGAAAAGGGTCGCAACGACTTCTTAAAGACAATCTCTTACACATTTTTACACATTTTGATTCTACACTCTTAAAAATATTGGGTAAAAGTTGGGTAATTTCATTACCCAGTGGACACATACGAACCCTCATGATTTGGGCAAACGAAAATTGGGTATATTATGACAAAATTTTACCACATGTGTAGTACATAATTCCTAAAATTGGGCAAATGTTGGGGAGAAAATACCCAATTGGGGCATAAAATTACCCAAAGTTGATCGGACTCATAATAACCTACATGTTGGGTAAATGATTTTAAGAATGTATGTTCCATATTTTATTAATTTTATTTTATCTCCCCATGCAGTCATGCTTCTATGGTCATGCTATAGTTCTATATATAACATTTATTTGTTTATCTATTTATTATTTATTTGGCATTTTACTTAACAGTACATATTTACATACCCCTCGGCGGTATTTCTCCTTATCATCGCTTGAAAACGAGAAGGAGAACGGTTCTGTTCGAGGACACGCAAGCCCGAAATCCACGATCATTGCATGCCATCGACCAGATGGAGTTGGCTGTAGCATACAATTATCCTCTTTCAAGTCGTTCATGAGAAAGCCTTTATCATGAATCTGACCAAGTGACTTGGCGATGTCCAAAGCCAACTGAAGCCTATAAGAAAAAAGAGAAAAGAAAATGAAATGTCAAAAAAACAATTAATTATCAAAAGAATTAGAAACAAAAGTTGAGTTAGAATATAAAAGAAAAAAACATATCTTTCTTCTTCTTCTTCTTCTTTTTTTTCTTCTTCTTCTTCTACTTCTTTTCAGTTCATATCAACTGTACATTAATAAAGTTAGATAATAAATTCCATATTTCTATTAATAAAAAATAATTTATGATGTGATCATCAATTTCATGAACCAAACAGGTTTCTGCCCACTTTTTGTGTGTGAAAGCTTAACAAACATGCTTGTTTACTTGTTTAATCGTTTGTTTATTTGATTGTAAGGTGGGTAACACTCACCAGTCAGTTGATGTCAGAGAAAGCTCACGCAAGGAACGGCTCAGAGTCCACGTCTCTCCCGTCATCGGATCCCCGATGAAATCCATAGCGATGGCTATCTTACCTGAGCTGATCTCGACGCACCCAAGATAAGTCGGGAAGCCATCTTCCCGGCCAAGCTTGTCCAGGATGAAAGCTTCCGACTGGATGAGCCTTGCCTGTTAAAGCGACAAAATATTAACTCGTTAGCTGCAATAAAGATAAAATGTTATTTTATTTCCTGTAATATAGTCTTCCAGAATCATCATATATGGCAGCTAGAGGAAGTCAATGTTTAAGCGTTTCTTAGCCAAGCTGTTAAGTTGGAGCATGATCCTATTTTGGTTTTAAATGAAATATTTCAAAGTCTTTGAAATAGTTCTGTTGAGGAACACTGAAAATATACATTGAAATTTGATCATTTGTCAGAGCTCGTTTTTACGGCAGAACATTGCTCCCCCCCCCCCCGAAAAATATTGTTATGAACGGGAATGTATGTGAATTTAAAGCTTACCTTCAAGGTCATCTCCTGGGTGTCGTTGGGCATCTCAAAGTACTTTAAGGCAATCGGATGGTTGGTTACCCGATGACGGAAGAGATGAACAGTTCCGTTAAGTCCACTGCCCAGCTCGATGTCACCGCCACCTTGGTGGAAGGACTTGAGGTCTCCCATGCCCCAGACCAAGGAGGAGACTGGTGAGGTGGTCGACGGCGACTTGGCTCTTGCCGCACTCGCTGATCGAGATCTGTATAGAGCAATTATCATAATGAAATAGAGCAAGAATTTAGGCAATGGTTTTATTTGAATATCTACAATATGTTGAAATAATACAGGGTTACTTGATTTTTCTAATCAAGTGGAAATTCCGTGGTTTTATACTTTGATTTAAAGGGTTATTCCTAAAGTTTGTTGATATGTTTTGAGAAGTTGGTTTTTGTAAGGGTAAAGGAGGTGAATTATGATGAACTACTTACCTTTGAGCGGACAAAGGAACTGTTGGTGGTGTCCCAACTGCCAGTCCTGACAGAGGAACTGTTGGAGGGGTTCCAACTGCCAGTCCTGACAGAGGAACTGTTGGAGGAGTCCCAACTGCCAGTCCTGACAGAGGAACTGTTGGAGGGGTTCCAACTGCCAGTCCTGACAGAGGAACTGTTGGAGGAGTCCCAGCTGCCAGTCCTGACAGAGGTACTGTTGGAGGGGTCCCAACTGCCACGACAGAACCATTTGCCTCGGAGCTGATGCTCGATGGTCTAATCAAAAGAAAAAAGGATATTTATCTCATAAATTCAACTAATAAATAATATATTATTGCGTTCATAAACAGAATATATTTTCAATAATTCAATTAAGTGCAATTATCTTTATCGAGGGACAAAATTAATTTTCAACTAATGATATTAATTGAAATATAAAAGTTCAATTCGTCGTTTCCATTGGGGAACATATATTTTGGTGTTGAGTAAGCATGGCGCAATATTTTTAACGGATATTTCTTTTTACTGAGACATTTTGCATTTACTGATAGAAATATTGATCCATTGCCTACTTAATTATTCTAAAATTCTTACATAGGAGGCAATGTGATGGTGTCGATGGGGGCAGTGTCCGGTGTCGGAGGAAGGGAGGGTTTTAGGGGAGTGCCTAATGGAGCTGTAGAGGGAGTTTGAGGGTTACCTCCACAACACCTAATGGATAGCATAGATAATGATTTGATTACAGCCTCTACATAGCTTATTAACAATGCTAGTTGTATCCCCAAGAAGTTGTAAAATGGGCACACAATTACCATGTTGTGTTACTTTTTTATTTGTTTTTTATTTGGTTGTTTAGTTGTTTGTATTCAAAGTATGCGGTTATTTTTACAATATGACAAGAGTAATTTAAGGCAAAATATTAAACGGTCTTTAAGTAGAAAAACCTTTGATCGGGTTGCAGATTAAATTTTATTGAATTATTGAATTATTATATTTACCAAGACACGGGGGAGGCGGGGTGGGAGACGGATGTCGGCTGCCGAATGAAGCCCTGAAAAAATGGATAAGAAAATATGTTGAAATCTCAAAAACATATGCACGGATAAAATTTACATGAAGTTGCATTATCATTCTAAATGATTTTTTTTTATATTTACTATGATTAAACAAATTTAGAAATCAAAATATTACCGTCTCCTAGAAGGGACTTTGATTTCTTTCACAATGGAGTTTATCAACTTTTTTTTATATATACAATTTGAAAAATGTTTTTATAAAAAAAAATCGAGCAAGCGTTAAAATCATATTTGTGCATTGAAAGGAAGGTCAAACAAAAAATTCCTTGTTCCAACAAAGGAGAAAAATAAATAAACCGAGCAAAAAAGGGTTTTAACAATCAATTATTTGATAGTTATGATTTTGAATGACAAAGAAAGCTGATGAAAATAATTAAGGTTACTAAATGGGCAATATTTATCTTTAGTCTTTTAAACAAAATACTGATCCATAAATGCTGCATATATAGATAAATGAGTTACCTGGAGATTTTGAAGAGCATCGCCTCTCTCCTGTCTGGCCTGAGCCAGCAGTGTCTCCAGGACCCGGATCTTATTGTCAGAAGCCTTAGCCTTCTCCTCTGTCTCCTGCCTCCTCCTCTCTGAATCGGTCACCTTAGAGCTGATCTTCTGCACGAGGTCACCAAAGTCTCCATCTGCCTCAACGCCAATCTCTGATGCCAGGCTCTAAGAAAAATAAGAATAAAGCAATGTCGAACTCGAGAAGAGAACCATAAAACATTTTTTAAATTTAGTTATACTGCACCATTCGATACCTCATTTTCAAAAGTTGTGATGTTTTTAATCTATTATTTTGATAAAAATTTAATGTGAAACAAGTCTATACGTATTAAAGCATAAACATTAACATATATATTCACGTGAATTGTTTCATTATTTCAAAGATTCTAGCATTCATATCAATATCGTGTTTTTATTATTTATTTTTGGTTGTTGTTTATTCTTTGTTAGGATTGTAGCTGTCTTCCACACCGTATAATCTGTGCATATGATTATTGGGTTTTTTTTTATGGGATGGGGGTGGGTTGGGGTTAGTTATATATATCTTTTAAAATTTTCATAAAATTGTCACACTCAGACAATGTATCTCTTGAAAAATGCGAGTTTTTATTATTGTGGATTAATATTTATATATTTAAGGTTTAAAAAAGATCACTTACAGCTAGTCGTTCTCTGAGCTGTTGTTTGTCCAGAGAATGTTGCAGACACTGCAGCAGTAGCTGACCTGACATCTGGCCTGAAGATGCGGGCGAGATGGCCGATGGGCTCACGCTGGATGCCTGGAAAGTCTTACACAGCTCCTAATTGTCAATGGAAATAAATAGATTATATGACTTTATGAAAATGACAGAGATGTGAAAGATAATATATTATGAACCATTATAACACCAAATATATTTATTCAAAGCAAAACAAATATCGGAGATACAAAAAGTAAGGCGTTTTGTTTCAAAATACACTAGAATTTCAAATAGGCCTAGTTGGTTTAATATTCCATTATTTTGCATATGATGCATTGATAAAACTAAAATTCATTTGTCACATTTATCTTATAATTCGGCGACATGTCCATTTTAATTAATATGAGAGTATTTATCTCAATCATCATTTGACAATCTTTTGGAAGCATATGATGCTTCATGAAATGGGTCCTCATTTGTTCAACGATTCAATGATTGTGTGATAATTCTTAGGCAAAAGAAAAACGTTTAAGTTGTTTCACAATCATAGTTAACGTACCGTAATTCTTGATTGGAATTTACAATTAGACGATTTACCGATACTTAAATCTTTTTTTTCTATTATCATGTCAACTTTATTTTGGGAAATATTCATTTGTCGTTTGTTGCTATGTAATGTTTGTTTGAATATTTTTTGTGTGTGTACCCAGGGAGTTCCTGGTGTACCGATAGACCTTCTTGTATTTTGTGATCAAGATCACTTTTTTTTTGGGGGGGGGGGGTATTTTTCATCATTTTCTTACATCAATGGACTGTACCATCGGTGGTTTGATGGCAAGTGAAGTCTGAGCTGGTCCGATGCACGGAATAGGCCTTCCCAGGACCCAGGGATGGGGTGTACGAATACGTCCAATGCACTGCATTTTGCCGAACGGTTTGTTTCCAACGATAGACTTAGGAAACTAGTTGATCTGATGGAGGAGGGAAGAAAGGAAAATGATAGGATGGAATGTTTTTTTGTTTTTTTTAGATGAGCCTATGGCAAACCAAAAAAAAATGGATTTGGACAACGTATTTAACTGAGCTTCGTATAAATTTTATTGAGATGTCTTTAATTTTCTCCGTTTGATAAATTTTGCACGAACTCGAAAAAAATGACATCCTATGGTGCTGTCACATTACTTCGCGCATCATATTAATTCGTACATCTTAAGAATTTCTACAAAATCGATGAAATATTACAAATCTAACATCACCATCGTAAAGAGCGTTGTTTATTTACCTAAATTGGACATTTTCTTAGCAAAAGGACCAAAAACAATGAAAATATTGCCAANGACAAAGAAAGCTGATGAAAATAATTAAGGTTACTAAATGGGCAATATTTATCTTTAGTCTTTTAAACAAAATACTGATCCATAAATGCTGCATAGATAAATGATTTACCTGGAGATTTTGAAGAGCATCGTCTCTCTCCTGTCTGGCCTGAGCCAGCTGTGTCTCCAGGACCCGGATCTTATCCTCAGAAGCCTTGGCCTTCTCCTCTGCCTCCTGCCTCCTCCTCTCTGAGTCGGTCACCTTAGAGCTGATCTTCTGCACGAGGTCACCGAGGTTTCCATCTGCCTCAACACCAAGCTCTGATGCCAGGCTCTATAAGACATATCTCCAAAAATTGTTATATATATATTTTTTAATTAATCGTCTCGATGAAAATTTAATGTGAAACAACTGTACACGCATCATAACCTAAACAATAACATTATTAATTCAGACACGTGAATTGTTTCATTATTTCAAACATTGGGTTTTAAATTTGGTTAACATTCATAATATCGAGTAACTTGTGCTAATTATTATTCTCCTTTTTTTTGGGGGGGGGGGGGTCCCTAGAAAATATAATTTTTGTCAATTTTCAATCACACTCTCTTGAAAATGCGAATTTCCATTAATTTTGATTAAAATTTATATATTTGGGGTTTTCAAAAGTGGTCACTTACAGCTAGTCGTTCCCTGAGCTGTTGTTTCTCGAGAGAATGTTGCAGACACTGCAGCAGTAGCTGACCTGACATCTGGCCCGAAGATGCGGGCGAGATGGCCGATGGGCTCACACTGGATGTCTGGAAAGCCTTTATACACAGCTCCTGATTTTCAATTAAAATATTTTATGTGAATTTATAAAACTAAAAGAAATGTGAAAAAGAAACGCCAATATATTATGAGCCACTATAAGACGGGCAGAAATATCAAATATGCTATTAATCTCATCAGCATGTTTAGATAAATTTCTTTTTAAGTTTAATTTCAAGCACAACAAATAACAGAGATACAAAAAGTAAGGCGTTATGTTCCATAGTACAATTAGTTGGTAATAATATTCAACTTTATATGTTGCACTATGTATTGATGAATGTAGTTTCAAGTTATTGTTTATTTGTCACATTCATCTTCGGAATTGGGGATATGTACATTTCGATTACTATGAGAGCATTAATAAAAGCTTTGGAAAGCATTTGATTATTTGTGAAATACATCCTATTTGATTATGAGAATGCTATCGCCAAAAAAAAGAAGAAAGAAAAGAAAACAGGCTTTTCTCTTTACTGAAGTAAGGAATTTTATGATACTGCACAACCATGCTTAACTTGATTCGTGAGTGGAATTCATAATATAATTTACTGATATTTTTACATTTTTATGTTATCTTGTCAGCCTATTTTGGGAAATTTTCATTTTTGATTTGTTGCAATGATATTTTTGTTCGATTTTTTTTGTGTGTAGACTTTCTTTTATTTTATTTCTACCATAAATCAAGATTGCTCTTTTTTTTTTTTGGGGGGGGGGGGGG